>KN483977.1:81980-96121 GCA_000787095.1 Periophthalmodon schlosseri
CCAACGCTCCCAACCCCTCTCCCACTAGCCTCCCGCCTGAAGCCTTCAGCGTCTGTAGTGCGCCTAATCGCATGAGTCGGCTAAATTCGTCCTCCATTGTGTGTGACGTCAGGGGTGAGGTCAGGTGAGGGACCAGTAGGGGCCCCCTTTTTATGGGCAGGGTGCGCAACTCATCAACGCACACAACCCCTCATCACTACACATGGAAATGTTGTTCTTTTTGCTTTCTCAGCGGATACTGTTCTGAAGTATGGTTTTAACTTTTTATTTCCATGGAATCATGCAGGTAACATGCCACATCCAAAAAGCTACATAAATTGTACTTTCAGTTTATATTACTATTAAATCTAATCAAGCATATTTTAAAAGTGTCATTAATTTGATTTTTTATATAGTAGGTCCTTTAACCTCCTCAGACCTGTGGCGATGAGGCTTTTACACTGGAGTTTCCATGAAGCTAACCACTTCTAAAGTCTTTAAGTGCTTGGTGCTGGTAACCCTATGGCACTGCGGTTGGTCTGCCAGCAACTGTGAGCTAGCTCTTTCTACACAATTAATTCATCCTTAACACGCGCTGATTAAACCCAACATAAAAATGTAGCTTATTTTGATCTCTGCTCTAAACGGGAAATCAGCCGCTGCTTTCTCACCCAAGATTAATCATTCCTCCTCTTTGTACTTTTTTTGATTTATAACTTTGGAAAATTTGGCATGGGATTGCTTTTGCCAGCTGACAGCACAAATTACAAGACATGCAAAACAGCTACGGGACATGGTGAGGTGTCGAACTTCCCCTAACTAGATCAAACGCGATGGAAACACGCAAGCTTCAAATATGGCCGACTCTGAGCCAGATGATCCGGGACAAAGGGGGGTCTGTGTGGTGAAAGCGTAGCCCGTAAAAAGGTCCATTGAGAGGCAGAGGGTGAGGGAGAGAGGGCCTGAGTGGAGAAGGCGGGTGGTGCTTGGGCAGGAGGTGTAAAGGAGATCTGTGGAAGAGGATGCAGCTATGCCAAGAATCTACCCCAATGTTTACACTGGGAGGATGTGGCAGAACACCTCATTATGGGGGTAAGTCTATGGCAGGTAGGTAAACAGAGGAGGTATAATGCAAAATCGACTTTTCAGGAGTTTCCACCATGTTGTTCCCTCATCAAAAACATGTCTGAAGAGGTTTTAGATGTCATCCATGTGTGCTTGAGTAATCTAGCGATCTCGCACAGGCCCTATTCAAACCCTCCTTACAGTTAGCAGTAAGACTCTGTCCAATACTCAGTCCACAAGCCTACGTCAGCCATGCTCCCACACTGCAAATTTCCACAAAAGCATGATAGAAACGATACACTACCAACTGTGCTTCGATAGCGTTCGGAAGTCTTAGTGCGGGAAGCAAAGGGAGGGGGGCTCAGAAAGTCAAAAGTGAAACTGAAACGTAATAAACATTTGAATAAGTTTGGCGAATATAGCATTTTCAAAACGATAAAAGGTAACATGGTGATCTAAATATGTTACGTGTCTGTCTTTGTCTTGAAAAACTGTCACACCTCTCTCTGCAACTGCTGCTGTCAGGCTCGTCATTTTGGTCTTAAAATGTTCGTATTGACCCGCTCTACATGATCCTGGTATTTTAATTCACTATTGTGTCTGTAAATCAAGATATGAACATGCTAGGATGACATTAAACTTATCCATCTCTATGGAAACAAGCAGGAGACGCCACCAAGCCAAGTTTCAAATCATATCTGTGGAGAGGTTACACCGTTACATAGTGGTACTGTAAAAAAATATTTCATTAGGTTGAATAAAGGTTAAGTTGTTAAATTGAGCTTTTTTTTTTTTTTTTTTTAACTCAACTCATCTAATTAACCCTTTGATTTCCAACCAGTATTAAAGCGCACTCAAAAAAAGAAATTTAAAAGTAATAGCGTAATTCCATAATTTAACCTGAGCCCTTGCATATAGACCAACTCTGCTTATGTTTTTCCACATACTACTTTTTAATTCAAACAGTTATTATTTTTCATACATTCTCGGTCCAAATAAGTGTCGATATCTGATTGAATTGTGTCATCTTTGTTTTATTTTGAAAAGCTGAAAGATTCCACTGAAATACCTTCCTATACATATATATATATATAGTTTAATCCTACATAAAAGCTCTCTGTCTGTCTCTGTAATATCTCCACCATCTTGTTTTCTTATATCATGTATGACCCGGTGTCTGCAGAACTTGCTGAAAGATTCTTAAAGTTTATGACAATCCTTCCCCATACCCTTAACTTCTATATGATGTAGTAGCACGTAAATTTGAGCCCATTCGTTTTACAGACGGACATTTGAAGCCTTTAATAACAGTATGTTGAGGCCGGCGCTGTCAGCCAAAGTTCACCACACTGTCCTGTATTATTCATATCTATAGGTCTAATAGTGTATAATAGTACAGTGCTACTGCTGCTACTTCACAGTCACTCATCTGGTGTAATGGGAGGTAGCAGGAAACCATGAGCCCCCCCACTGTTTTATTAGCTGTGTTAAAGTGTCTGTCATTCATCAGGCCAAAGTACACTGTAAAAAAAAAATAACATCAATTTAAAGTAATTTATTATATTTTTTAGAGTTGAATAAACTACATTGAGAAAATAGACAATTATTGGTTGAAGTAAAATTGACACATTTAATTCCGCACATGTTCATACTGTGATAATATTAAAACTGAAAAAATCTGTAGTGGAAGTAAATTACAACAATTGGAGTTGTGTACAGCACTGTTTTAATCCACTATTGGCTCTGTGCACAGCGACAGCCGGCTAGTTCCAATCAGAAGGACAGTCAGCGTGACCATTTCCACTGTAATGTAATGTCTATGAGGTTTCTGCCTAGACCTGTCACAACAACAAATTCTGAAGCCTGATATATCGCTACAGAGAAATACAGCGATAAATGATGATATTGAAACTACTTTATGTCACTGATTAAGATTTAAATAATGCAAGATAATCCCAGTAAACCATTTAAGATAGACTGTTTCATTAAAAGACATGAGCTGCAACAAATAAACAAATCTCCCCACTTTTACAAAGAAAAAGTACTCACTATAAATATTGAGCCCAAAACATATTGTTCCAGTTTTCATATATTGAACCATGAGTTGATATAGTGATTATTGTGACAGATCTGTTTTTGCCAAGTGGCGCTAAAATCAATAAATCCTGACAGATCAGGCAGTGGACAGGGAATGTGGGTGGATGTCACTGACAACATGTTAAAAACTACAAACATGAGGAAAACTATACAAATAAACTGGCCTTGCCTTGCCACTTCTGTGTTTACAAAGGTACGTCTTTGTGTGTTGGGGCTAATGCTAATTTCGGAGCCTAATAAATACGTAAATAACAACACTATTTGAAATAATCTGCACTTAAAAATAACTGGGTCGTCCTTACAACAAATTTTGTTTTGTTAACGTTCTAATAGAAGTTAGCATTAGCACTGACACACAAAGAGGTTGTAAAAGCAGAAGTGTCCTTAGGTGAAGTTTTCCTCACATTTGTAAAGTGTTTAACATGTTGTCAGTGACCTCCACCTGCAGCTCCCTGTCCACTGCCTGATCTGTGAGGATTTATTTATTTTAGCACGATGCTGCAAAAACCTTATTTTCATCCACTACTGAGTTTTACAGTGTATAGCATTATTTTAATCCACTATTGATTTTTACAGTGCCAGCATTATTTTAATCTACTGTTGAGTTTTACAGCGTACAGTGTTATGTCAAGTTTTACAGTGTATAGTGCAAGGCAAAAATTCCAAGAAATTAGTTTCTGAATGTAATTACTTTTAATGACATTATTTGATCTAATGTGATAAATATAATTGGATGTACTTAATCTATATTAGTTGTTGTCTTTGTCTTCGTTCCATTCAGAAAATCCAAGCTGTGTGGTGACAGGTAAGATGTGGAGATATGCAGAGGCTGTGGGCTTTTGGTCCCAGACACAAGTTTGAACTAAGTGCCAGATTTTTAAAAGTTTTTCCTCATTCAACAACAGTCACGGCTTTTCAAAGAGGCTCAAAGCGACAAAGTGCCTGTTGACGCTCTACTTTCAACTATGAGACACAGAAAGAATACAGCCAGTACAAGTTTATAGGAAAACTTTGACCCCGTCAGGAAAGTGAATGTCTTGAGAGATGATTGGTTTAAAAGTAAAAGTAGTCAGCTGTGACTGGCTGATTTAGGAAGAGTTATAACAACATAAAGTCTTACTAGCTTGTTATGATTTTGACTCTAGTTGAAACGCATTTAGTTTGTAAATCCAAATTACTTGTACTTGTTTCTCGATTTTTTTTTTTCCGAAGAATAACTATATCTTTAAACATGTCTAATGTATCTAACTAAGAGTCTAAAAAAAATTCATTCATTTCACTTGATTTTTTTACACAATTTTCCCACGTATTTGAGCAAACTCTATCTCATTCCAGTACAGACATATGTATAAGCAGCTCTTGAATTTAAAATAAGTCCGTTGTGAACTGATGGCATCTAATTTTAAAGCGCTTTGTTGTCCAGCAGTCAGGAAGTGTACAATTAGCATGCTAGTTGTTGTTAGTTTTACCTTGATGGAAAAACCCCGCTCTGGCAAAACTTAGCGTTGTGAAAAGCGCTTGTAAACTCATCATGGTGAATAATTAGGATGCTCTGAATGCATAAGGTAAGTGAGGAATAACTTTGGACCACTGCAAACCGTTTAAAATGATCTAGATAAGACAGTAAAAATCAGGTACGGCACCTTTAAACATTTTTGCGGGGTTCCCACATACACAATTATCATTCTGCATTTTGTCCTTTCCATAATACATCTTTTTAAATCCAAGAGCTGAACGAGCCCCTCGTGCCGACACATGTGATGCCCAGACCAAAACAAAGCTCTCCGCGTACAGACCGGAGCTGAGTGAACTGTAGTAAAAATACCTGCTCCTGTGCTAAAGCCTTTACATTAAACACCTGTCGCTTTAGTGCACTGTAAAAACGCTCAATGGACAATCACTGAAGAACTCCCCTTTGGTGCTACTGAAGTGCAAATCCTCAGTTTTTATAAATGTCTACACCGCGTTATGTAACAAGCTTGTTTTGGGATAGCAAGTTTTTATGTGGCCAGCCCATGCCCACCCTGTCAGAGCTCAGGAGCTAAGCAATGCCAGGCCTGGTTAGTACTTGGATGGGAGACCGCTGGGAAAACCAGGTGCCACAGTGGGGTAGCAGTTGCCTGGCAAACCCAGACTGATATCTCTTTGTATTTTTTTACACAGATTGATCAGTCTGGTCTTTACTCCCTCTGTTACATCTACAATGCGGCCAAACGTGATCGTACAATCAGATTTGTTTGTTGTCAGTGACGTATGTGAAACGAACATCATTGGTCACCTATGATTTACAAAACAAATCACATTTCTCTCACCTCAGATTAGCAGAGTTTAGTGCTTTACTCGTTGATTCTGCAGAAATCCACAATGTTTTTCAGTCCCCTGCGATATATTTTTTCTCTTTATTATTTCTGATGTGGATGGACCATGCGTGTCCCTGATTGGCTTATCCACCTGTCAATCACACCCACTTGAAAATGAGGAGATTCACCGGTGACTCACATCTTAAAAAGTATTGAAGAAGTGTGTGTTCTGAATCCCAGGCAAGGACAGCTCTAGTGGAAACTGCGGTTGTGTCCTTTGGCAAGTCACTTCATCCACCAGATGCCGCAGATTGTCACTTTTGTCAGTCTGCTCCAGGGCAGCTATGGCAACAAGCTTACCACCACCACCCAATGCAGTGAATGAAGAATGGAATGTGAAGTGATTTTGATTATTATTATTATGACAGATTTTGTTTATCTTTTTGCACTATTTAAAGAAGGTGTTTAAGCTCTTGACAAAGATAGATGGTACCATCATCATGACAGCAGAAGTTTATTTCCATACTGATTCTAGAGACAAGTATAAGTGGCGAACTCTTTAAGTGTGTATCTTGCGTATACTTTGTCACTTACCCTCACAGTTGTTTTGAGTTCAACCCTGTATTTCATTCATAAAACAACTCCCAAAGTGTATGTAGTTCTGACTTCCTGTACCCACTGTATACGAGGGCTTATATTTGGAAGCAGATAGTATCAGAGCGAAGGACCACAGGCTGAGGGGTGCAGACGTATAGCGCTAATGGACCTACGCTCTGGACAAATCACAGACCAGAGATCAGGAAGTGTGGAGGAATGTGGACTTTTCAGCACTCGCAGTGGGACCCATCAAAACCCAAACGCCCCCTGTACTGGACCCTATACTAGCCAGATACACGCTGCGCTGAAAAACAATATGAGCATTTGAAGTTTACCCATGAATCTTAGGAACATATCGAAATGGGTGATGTTAAAATTGTAAGTCATTTTTGCGTATCTGCCAAGGGTCACAGGTGGTTGCAGTCTACTTTTGACTACTCCACACATTTTTCGTAACCTGACTAACGTTCTGGGAAAATACATAAAAAAATACATAAAGTGCCGAGAAAATAGTTTTGAAAGATACCTGTCAAAAGTAGTAATCTGGATTGTTTTTAGCATTGTCTATAAGAAGGAAGGCTTCATTTTTCTGTTCAAATGTAGACACATATTATGCAAAATGGACTGTTTTGAGCTTCTAACTAGGCCTGTCACGATGCTATATATATTATTTTAAGTAAATATAGACGTTAACAATAATATTTTGATAAGTTCGTATATATAACGAGTCATACAAGTTCATATTTCAACCTTCTGCTGCTCAAATCTTATCATTAACCAAAATGTTCCCAAGAGTTCAAAGAAAAAGTCCCCACGACTTGACTTGTTCCATCTAACAAGTACTGAGCGATAAGTCGATATAGTAATTATCACAACAGGCCAACTTCTAACACTTATATTGTTGTCCCAAAAACATACCTGAAGTTGTGTTTTGCTTCATTCACGCTTGTTTTATTAATCCATTAATTCAAAATCGTCTTCTCTGAGCGATCAAAAATGCTTTGTTTGCATTTTGCCAAGATTGTTGCATCACAAGTAAAAATACACATTTCTCCTGTGCAGTGTTAAAGTCTATAAACCATCACCGGCCTCACACTGCGGTCACATTATAGCATTCATGTCATGTAACCTAAGGACTTCATTTGTTTATTTTTCATTGTTCATTCCCGTTGCAGAGAACAGAGGCAGATCCAACGCCTTAGTACCTCACTGGAAACAAGGTGTCATTTTTAAAGTGGGTAGACTTTAGGGAGCCATTATTTTAAGTGATTTTAAATGTGAAATAGTAATCCCAAGATGACCAAAAGTATGTTACAAGGTGATAAACAGCGCACTGCACTTGTTTGTTTGTTTGTTTGTTTCAGAAGAAGCTCCGTTTTTATGTCACTGCACCATCAAATGTGTCTAAGGATACATGTTTATAGATGTTTTTCAATGCAATAAAAACATCCACACACAAAAATTTTGCATACTGCATAATTGTTCATTTTATCAGGACATCAACAAGGTTTCGGCACTAGGCCTTTTTCGTTCTCAAGGCAGTTATCTAATCAGAAAGTAGAACGAGCCTCACATGAGTCTCTCATTTGGATTGCCAGTTTTAATTCTGAAATCCAGTTGAACTCTCTCTGATCTGAATGATCACTACCTGCAGCCAATCATGAATCAGTGCTAGTGCAGCCTCTGCAGCTCAGTGAGTGAATTCTCGAGGTTCTGAGCTTTCACATGAGGCCTGTCCATATACTGAGAATGAGAAAAACTTGTACGTATCCACTACATGTGAGCGCAGGCTACATACAGTTTCTTTAAGGAAAATCTAATAAAAACACATTACGCTGTGTGTTTTATGATAAGTCTGCATTCTCTTCTAATGTATCTCTTCATACATCTGGAAGAAAAAGCCTGTAACATAATTACTATTAGACGGACAAGGTGTTCAAATGAAATATCTTTGATGCATTCCATTCCTCACAGAAGGTAATTACATCACACTTCTTATCCTCACATGTATGGAAGCCCCAGACTCTCCTAAAATGGTGATCTTTATCTGTTGTGGATTTAACCATCTTTCTTTTGAAGCACTGGCACGTTCATCGCACAGAAATCAGACTCAACAATAACTTCCTCAGATGGAAAGTCAAAACCTCTGTTTTAATGAAGTCCTTGCATAACTGTACTGGATCAGATAGTCCACCTCATGTAGCCTACGCACTAATGTACCTTTTAAAGACGCTCTTATGTAATGACAAGGTATCACTTTAACATCGAGATCTAAAGATTATTTTGGTGTGCTTCTTTCCAGGAATATGTTTTGTCTTTTTTTTTGTCATGAACTTGACTTAAAGAGGGGGTATTATGCAAAATTGACTTTTTGGAGCTTTCTACCATGGTATAACATGCCTGAAGAGGTTTTAGATGTCATCCATGCATGAGTGTTCCACAGTATGGCATTAAATCCAAGGCTTTTTCCATTGCCCCATTGCCAAGTATAACAGTGATATCAAGAAAATTACGTTATGACATATAATCAATCTCTATTTGCTTGTCTTCAATTACACATTTTTTGTATGCATTCTTGCTATGAGTAGGATCACCTCTCCACAGATCTGACTTGTCTACTTGTCTACAACAGCTAACTTTTACTTTTTGTTCAGTAGAGATTGGCAATTTCAGGGCTGAAATTATCCAAATGATTCTAGTGAAGGTGTGTGGCGTTTACAAACACAGTGGAGCACTTCCTGTATCACCACATGACATCACAAGGTGGAACAGAGTGTTTCCTGTTTGAGAGAGGAACGCAGCCAAAATATGTGTGTGTGTTGAACATGTGTGAATGAAACAAAGCACAACCAGCCAAAAATGTGTGTGTGTTGAACATGTGTGAATGAAACAAAGCACAACTCCAGGTATGTTTGTGATGAGGAAACTACATTATAACATAGATCAGAAAATAGCGTAATATGGGCCTTTTAACGTCTTACACAACTTGTTCATTCAACTCTCCTTAACCTCCTGCCTGTATGTAAGAAGCCCGGAAAGACAAATAGAGGAACAACATGTCTTCTGTGTCCTTCTAGTTCAAATACGCGAGTTAGGCATAATCACCCCTTCAGTTATCTGTGTTAACCTTAAAAACACCTGCATTTATCTATAAAGCTGTTGTTATGTAACGCATTCAGGGGTAAACATTACATAAGAGCAAATTGGTGCTGGTTTGGGTTGGTTTGAGATGATCCAGATGTGGGACGGTCCACAGTGGAGGCATTGATGGAGGGTATCCTGACCCGGGACGAGGCCGGAGTTTGTTATCCGGTACCCAAATCCTCTTCACGGCAGATACGGGAGGTCTAAATCCAATACGGAGCGCTGCCATCCTGTGCGGAGGAAGTCATAAAGAACATGGCCGACTTCACCTGTTATATATTTCGCTTCATTTTCCATGCGTCATAAAAACAGGGTTAGAGGCTTATTAAATTTTATATATGGGATTTGACAAAGAGTTTATGAGCGGAGTAAGGACTGGATGTGATTTTAATACTGAGAGCTAATGGTGTGCCATGTGTGGAACGATAATGTGAAGTTTAAGACTTACACAAGAAAGACATAAAAATCGGTTTGTTCTTTTGAGGAAATTGGTGATGCTTTTCAATTCTCTATTCAGATCTTTTAAAGGAACTGTATGTAAGATTTTGAGCTATCTGTGTCCCCAGAAATAAGGTAAACATGTTCAAATCAAATATAACTTTTACTGATAACAATTCTTATGCAGATGTATCGGTAGTTACAAAAACATTGGACTCGTATATTTATGTTATAATTTGGTGTCTTGGTTCTCAAGGCAATTATCCAATCAGAAAACAGAATGAGTCCCTAAACCCCAGCACCTGCAGCCAATCATGAATCAGTGCTAGTGCAGCCTCTGGAGCTCAGTGAGTGAATTCTGGAGGTTCTGAGCTTTCACATGAGGCATGGTCTTTTTATATATTTACACCTCGATCTGCAGGTTTCAGTTGTGACTGTAGTTCCTTGAGCTTTGACTTTTGTGTTGATGCCCCCTATAGGCAATATTAGAGAATGAAGCATGAAATGGCTAATCAGCAGCACAGCTATTGGCGTCAACATAATGCTAGCAGATGCATACTTCGGTAAATGGGAAACGGTCACATTTCATATAGCGCTTTTCCACCTTCAAGACACTCAAAGCGCTTTACAACAAGGGCCCACTCACCGTTTCATACACCAGTGTACGCAGACACTGGGGGTGAGGTGGGTTAAGTGGGTTAAGCGACACCATTCATCTGTGGGAGCTGGAATCGCATCGCCAACCTGTGGGTCAGTGGATCTGATCGCTCGACCAATGATGTTTATGTCGAGAGCGGGATTTGAAACGCCAACCTTCGGATCGGTGGACAAACATTTACAAATGCGACCAACTGCACTACTGTCGCACTAACATGATAAAAACGAATCCAAGCATGAACAGAAGCAGTTTATGTTTTTATTTGCAGACATAAGAAAGTTAAATCTGGCTACCTTTTTGGGCCAAACATCTCAAGCTAGGTGCAGTGCGGTCGCTTACTGCCCCTGACAGGTTACCCCAGTGGTTATGAAAGGATGGGTCAAATGCAGAGGACGCAATTCTCTAAAAGTCACTCTTTAGACCACACTCATATTTTCACAAAACATATTCAAGCTGTTTTATTTGGATGCTCACGAGAAGTTATTTTGGTGAAACATGACCCACTGGCCGGTCATTTGTGGTGCATTGTGGTTAGCGGACACGCCAACAGAATCATCAGTTTCAGGACACAAAAAATAAGTGAACCAAAATTTGAAGTCTAAATCTACACTACAACATTTCAAGAAAAACACTTTGGTATTTTTGGACACGCTTGAATAAAAGTCCAGATTTTTTTGTTGCCATAGCATCAAGCGTCTGCAAAAACCATTACAGTCTGAAATACCACTGGCTTGTGTTCTTCGCCTGGAGGTAGACCAAGGAACAGCGTCTTCTTAGAAAGCTTCTGTAAAGTACGCAGTGTCCGTAAACGCATCCCAGATTTATATTAACAGCGAGACAAAGGTAAAAGGCTGACAGAGCGGTGAACTTCCTCCAAAATCCACACGCTTTTTGGTAATCTGGCAGAAATACGGCGGCGAAAATGAAAGATATGAGAGTTTGGCCCGAGGAGCAGTGTCATAAGTTTGAAAGAGCAGCAGGACCGACTTCAATGCGGTGCGTAAATCTCCCGTTTCCTCCGAAGTTATATCACTCCGCGCACAGGATGGGATGGGGATGGGGATGAGATGGGGTCTCTGGTGTCCCCCTGAGAGGAGCACGTCTTTGGGGGATAGTAGCGGAGGAGGTGGGGGGAGACCGTTTTGTATTAGGGGTGGTAGTCCGCAAACTGGCAGACATTGTCGAACAGGTGCCATTTTAAGATTACGCTCTCCACACTCAATACTTCTTCGTCTAGTATTTACGTTAAAAATTACAAAGTTATTATGAGAATCAGTAGAAGGATTAAATGATCTAGCTTTAGCTACAGCTACCCCAGACTCACTGACCTGGCTGCTAAAACACAAACAATACAAGCAGGGTGAAGTGTCTTGCCCAGGGAAACAATGGCAGTATGTGTTGATCCAAGCTGGGACTGAACCACCAACCTTTTGGGTATAAGATGAACGTTCTACCACCCAATCCATTAAAATTTAAAATGGAATTTGGAGGGCAGTTAGGGATGTATACCAAACCTCTTCTCACCTCTCAAACAATTAATCTATAAACCTCCTTTATAGCTTCACCGCAGCAGCAGGACCACCAGCCCCCACATCCTCTCCATCTCCTCCTCTTCACCACCGCCCTTGTCTAGACCCCTATGAAATCTCCCATGCACATTTCACTCCAAAGTTTATCCATTCATAACGTACTCCCTGCGCCTCAGGTCTCTCCACACAGTAGCAGCAGCAGTAAAGAGCCCTGTAGCGGAGTGGTAACCGGACCTGTTTGTTCTGCGCATTATTGGCATTCCTCTGCAGATTTCTCAGCCTTCACATAAGCTGTATTGTGCTAGCTTAAAGACATGAAGTGTATGTGCCACCGATATGTTGTTTTTTTCTGTTTAGTCTGTGCCAGGGAGGTCACAGCTAGCTAAATATTTGCGTGTTGATATTGCTAACATCTAAAGTTTTTTTTTTTTCCTGTATCTCTTGCCAAAAAGTTACACAACCACCTTTCAGCAGTTGGCACATTATGTTTTTATGAAAATATTCCAATAAAACCAGAGTGAAAAACCATTTACTAATAGCCACCTGCAACACATGCTAACATTAGGGTGGTTCACTACATTTATAGAATGGAAAAGAGTAATTAACATTGCCAATAGAAAAAATACATAGCCCTACTGCAATGATATATACACATGTATCATTCAAAGTATACTACTAATTAGGGTTATCAAAAATCAGATACTAATCGTTGTTTAAACTAGGACCAAAATTAGATAGTATCGATACTAAAAAAAATCACATTCGCAGGACAGAAATGAGCCTTTCCTGAATATCTTTAGAATGATGTTGAGCTGTATCAGAACAAGTATAAGACACATAGACTAGTACACACCCATGGACCACTATGGGACATACCTAGTTTACACAGATATAAGGCCACATGGCAATATAAAAGTACTATTATTTAATGCTGATCACATAAAATCACATTCTACAGTCTAACTAGTGTTTTTTATTATCATTGTGGTATGAGAATTGGTATTGACTACTACTAATATTATTAACGAGTACTTACAGGGGCACTGTATGTAACTTTTCCGGTAGAGGGTATGCCACCAGTTTTTGTCCATAGAGATGTTTTTACTTTGTCTGGAATGTTCCAAAGTATGGCATTACACTTAACTGTCTTCATGGAGCTAAGCAGGTGATGCCACCAGGCCAAGTTACAGGTCAGATCTTCCTACGCTCACAGTAGGAATACTTTTTTCAAGGTGTTTTAGCGCAATAACAACAGCTGTAATTGAATAAATATTAGAGCAGCAGAAGACCAGCTCATGTGTGGGGCCATGTAAGTCTATGGACAGTGAAACTTTGTCTAAAACAGGATCAGGACTAACACAGGGATCAAATATCACTCTAAATATGTGACTGGAGTTTTAGAACGACGAAAACACACAATTCAAACCCAATGATGGAGAGCTTCCTCTGGGCAACAGCTCCATTTGAAACACAAAGCTCCAGTTTGTCTCGAAGTGACACTAACAGCAGACATCAGCACCTGTATTACACACTTTTTATTTTACAGGTTTTTATAATTTTGTCAACATTTATTTAGTTTTCATGTTGTTTGTACAGAACTTGAGTGTTTCTGACCATAATGACACATTCTGAGCCTGTATTTAGCAAAGGAAGTTCAAGTGTCAGTCTCACCAAACATGAGCTGTTTACCTGCAGAGTCAAACGGCTCTAAGCATTCAATCATTTCACCCCTGGTCCAAAACTCTGCTCATACTAATGTTTGAACAGATTTTCAGCAAAAAACATCATTTTTTCAAAAACACTTTTTCATTTGAATCTGAATTGGGTGAACAAGAATCTCTGTCCATTCACAATGGAATTTGTTGTTCAACCTGAAGAGTTGATCACAGGAAGGTTCATTTTCAATGTATATATAATAAAGACACAGCCTGGTTTCACTGTCCATAGACTTACATGGCCCCAAACACGAGCTGGTCTTCTGCTGTTTACCTGCAGAGTTAAATGGCTCTAAACATGCAGTCATTTCAGCAAAAATCATACATTCTAATGCTAAACCATGCTTTGAATGAGTTTTCAAGGAATTTGAATCAAAATCTTGAATCAGCACCTTTTTCCAAAAATAAATGGATTTGTGAGGAAAAAACACCATCTGGCTACACGTAAACACTGAAATGAATGGGGAAATGGCGGGGCTCATTGGAGCTTCAACATCATTTTGGCTCTCATTCAAAAATCTCACAGTTTTCAAAACCAGCATCTACACAAAATTTAAACCCCTCCCACCTTCTAATTCACCAAATATTTTGACTTCATTACAGTCCGGTCATTTCAGTG
>KN483978.1:0-31459 GCA_000787095.1 Periophthalmodon schlosseri
ACTAGATACTTTTTTGCCCCACTGTATTTCAGGTAGAACTATTTCAGTTCTACCTGAAATACAGTGGTGAGTTCTACCTGAAATACAGTAGAAAGATAGTTATCTTCAACTTATCATCTGAAGATGGGTAGGACCTCCTTGAAAAAGAGATCTTTGAGTCTAAATGGGACTTTCCTGGTTATATAAAGGCTAAATAAATGGGTCCTTGGGCGCTGCATTGTTGCGCCAGTTTATTTTCTACAAACTGTCACTTGACTGGTATAAAACGCTGATAAATGTGTATGTCATATGTGGTATGTATACTTTAACCCTTCCGCCTGCATTTCTTATACGACCGATTGAGAAGTGCTGTTACCAAAGCAACAACAAATCTAAAACTGCTAGTTGTCAGGACAGCTGTGTGCCCTGGTCCCCATGGTGACGCAAACTTAGGGACAGTTGTGTTGCAATAGTAATGGCTTAGCTGCTCTCCGTGTGTCACAGTCCAGATTGTTGGGTCAATTTCCCCCCAATTTTCACTCCCACCGCTCCCTCTCCACAGGCTGCAGGAGCATGGGTCAGGCTGTTCCGCTCCACTGTCCTGTCTGATATCATCACTGTGGGTGTGTATCGTCAGGTCTGAGACAGTGCATGCCTTTTTTATTGGGCAGTGGGCACCGCTTCACCCCATACTTCAAATAGTAGTTATAAAAGTGGCTTGAATTCTAGGTTTCAAAGTAGATTTATTATTGCAATAGCAAAATAACAATATACATTTTTGTAGGTGCAACATTAGCTATCATTACGAGCTTTGTAACTTTCTGCTTGTCTCCATGGAGATGTTATTGCTTTGCCAGGAAGGTTCCAAAGTATGGCATTAAATGATCTCTCTTGTACCTATTCAATACCTGTGTACTTATGGCGTCTCCTGCTTGTCTTCAGGGAAATAGATTGGTTGAATGCCATACAGCAGTAGTACATAGTAGAGCAATAGCATCTCCATGGGGACAAGCAGGTGGTGGACTCTACCTCAAAAGTTACATATTGCACCTTTAACCTTTCTCCTCTCTATAAGTTCACTCTGGTTCTGTCGAAAATAATTATTACATCCAAATTCAAAGAATTGTATTTTTCCCATTCATGGTCTGGCACATCCATACTCTGCATTCACCAAACAAGGGTCATTTCTACCATGGATTAAAAGGGACCAGTATATAAAGATAAAACATGAGAAAAGGCTCAGTATTTAAAATAGGTCCTTATACTCCTTCCTTTAGTGCTTGTTCAAAAGTCTAATTGAAGTTGGCACAAAGGAGGACATGGCCCACTTGGTTTCCAGAACGAGAGAGAAAAATCTCCTACCAGATGGGAGCTGTCTGCTGCTCATGGAGGCTTTGAGTGGAGTCTGAGATTAGACATTTTTAATGCCAGTGTTTAGATAAATCCAAGATGTACATGTGGCATTCCAATGACTTTTTCATTCATCCTAATTGTCTTATTTAGTGGGGCCTTAGTCAACTCACTCAGAACCAAACCATGCCAGCAAGCTCATGGTTAAAGTCAGGGATGCACCGATACTGGTATCGAATTTTGCATCGATACTGAAGAATTTACTGACTTGGGTACTGGTCCATGATGTTGGTTCAGCCAATATCCTAGTTGGGCTTTTTATTAGATGTAATAAGGCTGTTCACTAATGTTAGCCTAGAACGTTTCATAATGTTCAAATTTGTATTTATATACAGTAAAGCTGTTCAGCAGTTACTTGCTGGATATGTAACAATTGGAATTTTGTAGTAAGTGCGTTCTGTTGGAAATAAAATGCCTATTGGCAGATACCACAGGCCAAAGTATCAATATCGGTATCGGAACTGAAAAAGCTGGATTGGTGCATCCCTAAAGTGGCCTGGACAAAACTGTTATAAAACAACTGGAGGTTTGATTTTGCAACCTGCAGAGTTTTGAGGGGCCATCAAATTGAAGCACTGGGTGGTCAGTGAGGTATGACCTGCGGAGGACCATCTCTTTTGTTTTAGAGATAGGAAATAGACTTTGACAGGTAAATGCAATATCAAAACAACAGACAGTGCACTGAATGTGATGTAACAAGAGTATTCACAGGTTTCAGACAAGTGAGTCCTTCTTGATTTGAAGGTTTTTGTGACGACCTTTCCCCATTCTCCATATAATATTTTGATTTGAATTGTGCTATTGCTATATCAACGAAGGACCGTTGCCATGCCAAATCCTTAAAATCAGGAAGAAATCATTACGCTTGAACCCTATGAATGCCAAGGGTCAGAGTTCACCAAGAGCCAGGGGCCAAAACAGGTCAGGAGAGCAAGTATAGATTTGCGAAGATAACCTAAAACTACTATAGGATTATACAAAAATACACGCCATTTGACATTTAAGATAATTTTCTTGATATAAATAGACAAGTTCCTGTTCACCCGTAATTATTATGCCCCTTTGGTTAAGGCCACTGACATTTGTGAAGAGTTGCACCAATCACAACTTGGCAGCAAGACCAAAGCAAGAGCAAAAAGCAAATGCCATATCCACGCTCTGACCAAAATGTGCACTAACCTTTAAATTAACTGTCCTGGTATTCCTAGTATCATAGATCTGCTTCACAAATGAATGGACATGATGTTTCAGGCAGAAAATACAAAACAAGTTACATCCAAAACAAAAGCAGCAAATGCCTGAAGCCTCACAATAAGCAATGGCTACGGCCAAATCACTTATGTTGGGTTTCCACATCTGCCCATGTTAGTGCCCAGTGGACGGACAGCAGCATCTTGAAACTTTATACAGACATAAAAAGGGCAGAGTACAGTTGAAAATCAAACATTATTTCATGGACTGAAGAGCTCAGGGTCAAATGTCAAAAATGATATTGGTCAAATCTGCCACGTTTACTGCAAGCCTGCAAAATGTCCATTGAGCTGCATCAGCCAAAACAATGTAGAAAAGGAAACAAAAGCTGTGGAACAATGTGTTTACCAGTAGCTGCTGGGCCATCAGCAGTCTACTCTCAGAATACTTGAGTGTGAGGTTTAATATTTACTACCTTAAAATTTCCATTGGTTTAACATTGGACTATAGCTGAAAGGTTATTAGGTTAGGGTTAGGGTTAGTGGCTTTTCACTGACTTATAATGGGCGTAGACGGTTAATAATCTAAGAACTGAAAGTTCAGAATCACCTAAAACTAATCATTTAGAACCAAGTGAGTGTGAGTGGCAAAGGTATATGAGTGTCAATGGTGAGCAATGACATTTTCTCCTGTAAGAGCCCAAAACATATCTAAAATGTGAACAAACTGATAATAAATGTAAAACTCTACAACTTTGCTAAATATGTACTTTGTACCTGACTTCTAAAACTAAAAAATCAAGTAAACACTCGTAGAAAACCAGTTAACAGTTAGACGTCAGAGACAGTGCAGGCTGTGCTCACATTCATCCTTGATACAGACTTTGTGATCATACAGTTGAACTGAAAAAAGTGGGTTAGCTGCAACCATCTGTTGCTATGGCCTACAAAGCTCTATGTAATTGTTATTGTTTAAACTAATGAACAATTCTAAAACATCCTGGGCTAACCCCGGTCGCTTCACAACACAAGAGTTTTTTTCCTGGTCATTTGGACACATTTGGCTGTGGATCCAGCAGACACGCCCCTCCACAGAATAACCAGGTAACCACACCCTCTACTGCCTCAATGAATTAAATACAGCAGAATGTGTTTGACATGTTATCTGATCTTTATGTATTTACTTGTAGGAAATCATATCCACTTTAAATGCAGACAGAAAAGGAGAAACATAAAAAAGAAGGTTGTGTATTTTCAAATTTAAGTTAATTGTCAGTTCAACAAATGTATAATATTTTATACTGCTTATTTTAACACATGCATCAGGTATGTTTCTGATGAGGGAACAACATTTTAACATGTTAGAAAAATGCATTAGCTGCCTTTTTATTTGATTTTACTTCTAAATGCCAAAATTAATCTAAAAATGTATCAAAATTAACACATTTTTAAGTTACATCTGGAGTTTTAACACACTAGTTTGTGCTAATTTTTTGGTTAACTCATTACTTCTACTAATTTCTCTGCCCATGTAAACAGTGTCTGACACAATAGTATTACTTGATGTAGGTGTGACGATGCAGTCAGCTAAGGAAGAACCAGGATGTAGCTTTCCTCCCAACATGGCTGACAATTTCCAGCTACAGCTGCCTGTCAGTGATCCAGAGGACCTGCAGTTCTCCTTCTGCAAGAGTCTGCTGCAGATCCCACCAATGTAAGTTCCAATGCAAACCTGCCAAAGCAACACAGCAACTTTCATGATGACAGTGGAGTTTGAAGGCCAACCTTTATTAGTGCTTTCCAATGTCAAATGCACAATCTGAGCCCACTTCTCAGATGTGTCAGAAAAAAATGATACATTGACTTTATGTAGACCCAATGGGAAGTTTAGAGGTGCACTGTAACGTTTTTGGGAGATACTAATTTATCTGTGTTTGTTTGGTTGCTTCTTGGTGAGTATCCTACATACTCTGCTCTTTCAACTGTTTTTCAGGCAGTGGAGGAGAATACAAGACGGCGCTATAAACTCAGAGACATTTGCATACGTGTCTGACTTTGTCATGGACTTGCTCCAGGCTCTGTCCCAGTCCATCCTCACTGCTGTGCTGCCTCAGCTCTTCAAATTCATGAGGACCAACAGTGGGCTCCTCAATGTGCTGCTGACTGAAGACGCGGTGGCTACTTACCTGGGAGACTCGGTTCAGCAAGCGCTGGCCATGTCCTTCAACAAACAGACAGTCAAGTACTCTACAAATTTCTCCCAATTACTCACCACAACCATTACAAGAAAGGTCAACAAGGTCCTGACTTTGTGCAGTGTGACTCCAGTTTGCAATGATGTCCTTCCAGTGTTCTTTGTCACCGGTGCGGACTGTACATTGCTTGACCTCAGCAAATTCACTAAAGAAGCAGCAGCTATCCTCAAGTCTGCAGTTACCCTCACCCAAAATGAAGGACCAGTTCAACCTCCAAGTGATGTCTTTGAAAAGGAAGACTACTGCATTTTACATACTGTGAGTGAAAAATACACTATAGACTTCCTTGTCGCATCCTTCACTAGGCTGGTCAATATGTTGCGGATCAGTTCCCATACTCCTCATCGCAAACGTGACTCTAGCCCTGGTTGTCATAGAGACATGTGCCTTATAGTTGGCTCAAATGCAGAAATCCTGACAGTTGACTGGGAATCTAATCCAGAGCTTGCTCCAGTTCATAATGACAAATCGCAACCCAGAGAGCTCTGGCCATTTAGTAAAGGGAATGTTCCAAAGCAAAACAACTGTAAAGTGATCAGTCCTGTAGAAATGGAAGCTATTGAACAGACGGCTGAAGATCTAGTGGCAGTGCTATGGCCAGTTACTGAAGAACAATTTGGTGAGGTATTTGACGTAGAACTGGACAAGGAGGTTGTCCGAAATGCAACAACCATGTTTACTCACCGAATTTTTAATATTGTCATGGGGATATATTCTGACCAAATTTCTTTAATACCACCTGGGCTGAGTCTGGGCGAATTGGTCACGTATAGAAGTCCACACCCCAATGATCCAGGTCTCATCGCTCACTGCGTGTACTTAAAGACGGAGGAGATGATCAACCGTGCCTCCATGCAAGTCCTGCAGTGGGCGGGGTGGATTGGGCGGTTGGAAGACATGGTTTACCATTCACAGCCTTCGGACCCGGTACCTCATAGTCCGGAGTTAGTAATCGGGCTAGGAGGAGGAGACTACCCTGATGAAGATTCAGATTCAGATGAGGAAAGCGAAGATGAGGAGGTGGAGGAGGAGGAGCAACAGCAGCAGCAGCAGCCACGTGGACAGTCGTTGCAATTGATGTTGCAGACGAATCTGACCAGGTCGTCTTTTATGATTCTAATAGTGGGAGAGATTCTGACACTGGTTGGTATGACAGACATGAGGAGAATACAGCTGCTCCTGAATAAGATGGTCATGGAGCTGAATCTGAATGCCCTGCTGAAGGAGCCGTACGACGCTTTAGTGATGGGGCGGAGCTACAGAGACATTTGTCACGAGATCCTTCATGACCTGCTGGACCAGTATGGCTCAGCCCCAGCTCTGCACCAAGCCGTCACTGAACACGACTCTTCATTTGATGAGGTGTTAAAGGAAGTTATACAGCATCAGCTCATGATGCCTGCCTCTAGCTCTGACGGTAAGACACAGTTAATATTTAGAGACAAAGATCAACTTTTGTCAATTGAATCTATTCATTTTAACTTTTGTATTTCTTGTATCATGTATTCAGGGGTTTTAGGCTATGATTCCTTCCTGGTATGAATGGCTTTTCCTTCAAAGGACAAAAAGGCCTTTGCCCTTTAAAAATATTTTGATTAGTATAGCTTATAGGGCTGTACTAAAAAATATATATATATGACAGCAATATATTGTGACACATTTCTTGACAATACCCATATCAGTAAAGAGGGCTCTTTGGTAAAGGTTCATTCTGCCTTCAGTTTTTAGCTTAGAAATAACTATTCTTTTTGCCAGGCAAGAGAGTTTGTTTACCTGCTCAACATGTTTCAGCTACTTCCTGTAGCCTTCCCCAGAAGCATCACATGATGGTGTAGTGAGGTGTCTTGTAGGCTGCTGGTTTGCTGCTAGTCTTGTAGGCTGCTTTCTCCAGAATTGGACTCCAGGACTTATTCCTCTACTGTCTGGTAAAACCATGTAAGCAGCCTACAAGACACATCACCACACCGTCACTCCGAGGAAGGTTATAGGAAGTAGCCGAAACATGTAAAGCAGGTAAACAAACTCTCCTGTTGGGCAAAAATAATTATTTCTAAGATGGTTATTTCTATGGTTATAATTTTAAACAAGATAAAGTCATTATAAATGCAGCGATCCACTTAACTAACTGCTGAGTAGTGCAGTAAGACTGAATTTGCTGAGCTGAAAAAGTGACGTATTCATAATAAAATAATCGTGTTCTAATATTAAGGACCTTGTGAACATGACATTCTAATGCATTTTGTCACTCACTTTTGTCATACACATTTAAGACTTTTTTTTAGGTAAATTCTTGTATGGCAATGGAGGACTGTTGCTTGAAAATTTGAAAAGTCTTATATTTTGACACATACAATATTTTGACATCCACTGTTGTGTATCTTTCCCTCCTCAGCCTCCTCAGAGCTGACCTCAGAGACAGAGGACTCAGAGGAGGAGGTGGTCCCGAGCTGCTGGGACAGACTGGTGTGGTCCCTGAGGAGGTTGTGCTGCTCCTGCTGTCTGCGCATCCATGACACATCCATGACCCCTCCATGACCCTCTGTGACCCCTGCATCTGAACACAAGGCTCTCACAGACCAGTTCAACTTTCAACATCTGATAAGCGCTTCATTATCACTGTGAATAATTCAAAAGTGTGCACAAAATATCAATGTATCAAAGGACTATTGCAGGAACCATAACTCATTTTCCTGTTAGAATGTTTGATTTATTTGTAGAGAAAAAGTTGAGGTTTGATTTGAACATCTTAAAATCACAGTGTATATATTTAGGCTATGATGTTTCACAGACAGAATGACTACGACAGATTTCTGTCAAATGCCCCAGGGCAGCCGTCGCTACAGAAATATCTTATAGCAAGTGTGACTGGTGTAAATTAAAAATGCATTTACGTGTGACATCAACTTTGAGAATCTAGCTATTTACAGTCAATGCATTGTTATTTCATTCACATTTATTTTCATACAATAACAGAAAGAATAAAAAACAAAACATGTTGACCCATTTTAAAGAGCACAACCTAAAATAAAACTTTGCAATGGCATTGGAGTATTTATTTTTGAATTATGTCTGAGATCTTATTAACAATGTACATAGCTTTCCCTAGTTTGACAATTTTGGTGAAGTTTATAAATGTACTTTTTGGTTGTACAGGAGCAAAATGTCAGATAGAACCTTATAATAATTCTCAGGGGACGAAGGGTCATTATTATGTGACCAGTACATGAAGACACCTTTATTTTCTTAAATTATTGCTTAAAATTTAGCTGCATACATTTTTTGAAATTTTAGATTGAATTTACTATCCCACCCGAGCCAAAATTAGAAAAACTTGAGGCAGAGGCAGACAGGACAGTAGCTCAGTTGGTAGGGTGTTTGTCCACTAATCCGAAGGTTAGCAGTTTGAATCCCCAGCTTCCACAGATGAATGCTGTGGTTGTGTCCTTGGGCAAGACACATAACCCACCTCACCCCCAGTGTTTTCGTCCACTGGTGTATGAATGTGTGTGTGAATGGGTGAGTGGTTCCTTGATGTAAAGAGCTTTGAGTGCCTTGAAGGTGGAAAAGCACTATATAAAAAAATGTGACCATTTACCATGTACAGGTCACAGATTTGGGGTCTTGGGCAGCTTCAGTGAATGACAAACACACTACTATTTTATGACACATATCAACTGGAGCAGAGCACAGACAGGGTAGATATAACTGAATCTAAAATGACAACTCACATTTCTTTTCTTCGGGGAATATATCTCCCAGCATATGTCTGTGGATTGCGGGAGGAAGACTGAAGACTTCACATTGTGTTTAGTCAATGTCAAAGTATTTTCTGGAGTATTTTTAGATCCACAGCCTTTGAAGTCAATTTTCTCCATGCCGCGTGGTTACAGGTGCGGCAAACACACTCCATGCAAACTGACGGTGAAGCTGACGGGGGCTTACAGTTAATCAATGAAGCGGATTGATTTGTTGACATGGGCTAACCAATGGTAGCTTCTGTCACTGCTACTGGTTATCTCTCTACAACATGTGAACCAAGGAGTGCCTCAAGGAGGGTCATGTTATTTCAGTCTGAAGTAATGGGTTTGGGCTAATACACCAAAACCCCTTTACCAACCAGACAAGAACAACAGGGGTGCTTTTTTGTGAGATGCTGGTATTTAGGCCTGTCATGATAATTACAATATCGACTTATCGTTCAATACATGTTCGATGGAACTATAATTTTTGGGGGTCAATATTTATAGCGGGTACTTTTTCTTTGTACTAGTGGTGAACTTTTTCAGCAGTAAAGAGTTGAATAAATAACTTATATGATTCATTAAGTGTTTAATTGATATACAGTTGAAACCAGAAGTTTAAATACACTATATAAAAAGACACGTACACTTTTTTTTCTCATTGTCTGACATGAAATTAGACAAAATTTTTCATGTTTTAGGTCAATTAGGATTATCAAAATTATTTCTTTTTGCTAAATGCCAGAATAATGAGACAAGGATTTTTTTTGACATTTTTTCCTTACTTTCTTCAAAGTTCAGATGTTTCATGCAGTAATTTATGGGCAGACCTGAAAAGGCATGTGCGAGCAAGGCGGTCTACAAACTTGGCTCAGTTACACCAGTTCTGTCAGGAGGAATGGGCCAAAATTCCTGCCAACTATTGTGAGAAGCTTGTGGAAGCTAAAACTTTTGACCCAAGTCCTATGGTTTAAAGGCAATGGTACCAAATACTAATGAAGTGTATGTAAACTTCTGAGATTTAGCAAATAGAAGTAATTTTGATAATCTTAATTTACCTAAAACAGGAACAGTTTAGTCTGATTTCATGTCAGACAGTGAGAAAAACAAAAACAAAAAAACATATGTGTCTTTTTATATAGTGTATGTAAACTTCTGGTTTCAACTATATTGCAGCTCATGTTCATTAAAAATACTGCACATATAGAATAGTTGTTTTGGGGAAATCCTGCTTTAGGCTGATAGCGTCAGTGGCATAATGGCACTGTTTATCATCGTTAATCATCTATATTTTCTTCACTAATATATCTTACTTCAAAATTTGTTCTGGTGCCAGGCCTAGTGCTTTACTATTTGAATAGTTTTTCATGCATTTTTCAAAGAGAGAGAGAAGCAGAAAGATTTGCAAACTGTTTATCTAACAGCATAAATACTGAACTGCTCAATTATTATTCATTTATTTAAAAGGGATAGAACAGAGAGACTTGCTACATTTAAAATAGCAACCAATGCCATTAAAGCCATTAAAGATGCACCATGTAACTTTTCTGTTGTAGGGTATGAAACTTATTTGTCTTCATGATATTGCTTTGCCTAGGATGTTTTACAGTTGGGCATTAAACTTATCGATCTTTATGGAGACAACAAGCATGATGCCACCAGGTCAAGTTACAAGTCAGATTTGTGGAGAGGCGACCCTGCTTTTGGTAATAATGTAACATAAGGCTGTAATTAAAATGCAAAAAGTCTGTTAATGAAAACCCATGAGTGAAATTTATTCAGCAACAATATGAGACTTTTGTAGCTCCTTTTGTTGAGGAGTTTGTAGCCTTTCAGGGTCTTAGGTTAACTCTGCATAAGAATGAGCAAAGTGAAGTGGTCACGTTGCTAATCAAACATCAGTCAGGGGATTTAGCCATAGCAAACCACTAATGAAGTGTGCTATATAAATACAGATTATTAAATAGGCCAGAATATAATTTCAGTTATTCTTCATGAACAGTTCACAAATGTCATGAACAAAACAAGGGCTCTGTGTGATTCTGAGAAGAGCCTTACATGGAAACACAGCCCCCTGTATGTGCCATGCTAAGAATAGTTTAACATGGAAACTGTGAAAAGGCCAATTCATTAGTCAATTCATAAACGCAAACATTATAAGAGGCAAGAAGATATCACTCATGTCTGTGCATAGCCTTCCTATTCACAAATGAATTTAAACACTTGTGTATGAGATGTTTGAAATAACTAGGCTTTTACAGTGCTACATTCATCATTTCATACTGTCTACCAGAGGAATACTGTATAATGTGAAACCAAGGTCAGTCAATCAGTCCTGGTATCTAAGCAATATTCTTTTGAAACAAAGAATCAAGGCAGATCATTTATACTTGAATGAAAAGTCAAAGAAAAAATAAGAACATTTTTGACTGCCTTAATTTGCTTGATGATTTGGAGTCTAAAACCTGGTGTCCACTGCACGATCTTTTCATCTTATAAGGTTGTTGGATGTCACACTACACAACGTGAGGAATTTAAATACGTACAGCAAACATGCACTACGCGATGGTGCACAAGATCAGTGGACTACGACAAAAGTTTGTTGGAGCGAATATCAGACTCCAGATTCCTTGTGTTCACGTCTCTGGAACGTGCACAGGTTATCTGAGGCTAGCGCTACATGCTAGTGGTGTTTCATTCACACATGGGCAGTGGACACCCGGCTTAAGGTGACCTACATATAAGCCTATATTGTTTGGATTACAGGCAATATGTAAAGTGTCTTGCCCACGAACACAAGAACAGTGAGGTTGAAACTGTTGCATCCAACAAATAAACACAAATACACAATTGGAAAATATGTCCACGCCCGTCTGGTACAAATAGGTCAATAACATTTCTTCACTGTATTTCTTATGTAATGTTTGTTTTGATTCACCAGCAGATATTGGATTTCATGGACCCCTTCGGGCACAGAGCTTTTCTTACAGATTTCATACAGAGATTGCATTGCTGTAGACTCTTTAATTGGGGCCATATAGTAGGGTCATAGAAAGAAACAGGTCCATATAGCAAAAACAAGAGTATTCATTTTATAACTATATGACAGGTTAGAACATAATTATATTTAAAGGTCCTATATTACACAAAATGGACTCTTGTCAGCCTTAACCCATGTTTTAATGTTGTTACCTCCTCAAAAACACACCTGAAGTTGTGTTTTGTTTCATTCACACATGTTTGAGTAATCCTTTATTATTAGTCTTTTTACATCTCCAAAATTCAAAATGCTCTGTTTCATTCACACTGTTTGAGTAATCCTTTATTATTAGTCTTTTTACATCTCCAAAATTCAAAATGCTCTGTTCCACCTTGTGATGTCATGAAGCGGTAGTTTTACCTTTAGTTCAGTAGATATAGGATATTCCAGATCTGAAATTATCCAAATGATTCTAGTGAAAGTGTATGGCGTTTAAAAACACAGTGGAGCACTTCCTGTATTGCCACATGACATCACGAGGTGGAACAGAGACTGTTTGAGAGAAGAACTTAGCCTAAATATACAGGGTTTGTGTGTTAAACGTGTGAATGAAACAAAACACAGCTCCGAAGATCAGATGCTCTTCAGAGATCCCCGGTGGGCAGATAAACTTACTACTTACTTATTTACTACTCAGATCTCCTCTTTCACCTAGTGATTATATTTAAAATTTGACAAAAAAAGAAAAAAAATCTATTGCCTATTTGTAAATTTTGGAGAAGTTTATAACTTTACTTCCTATTTGGACAAGAGCCGCCATATGACATATGTGATTCTATAACTGTTACTTTTTCGAAGCACTCGAAGCACTTTACATCAAGGAACCACTCACCCATTCACACACACATTCATACACCAGTGTACGTAGACATTGGGGGCACGGGGTTAAGTGTCTTGCCCAAGGACACCACGACAACATTTACTTGTGGGAACTGGACTCACACCGCCACGTCTGGTGTTGATGACATACTGTAGGTAGAGGTATTCAGTTTCAGAACTCAGCACTACTTCCTGTATTTTTGTACTTTTATTCTCAATTTTTTCCCACAAACTGCCAATTTACTGATGTAAAACTATGAAATATTTAGCACAGGTACAATCCACCCAAACCAAGTAATAATTAGAAAATCATGAAACCTGTCACTGCACTAAAGTTCACAAATACCGTATGTTATTATCATTATCATTATCACAGGTGTGTATTCCTCTTGGTGACCCTAACTGTCCATTATGAATGCGAGTAACTTATTGTCCTACAGAAATAATAAAGAAAGGATGAATGGAAAAACTATATCATGTAGTTTCATTGAAGTGTATTGATGTATTTTATTGGTATTCTACAGCTAAAATCTGTGAATAACAATAACACTTTTTAGCCTTGGAACTTCCCTTTAGAGCGCCATATATTTTTCTAGTCAAACAGACAGGCAGTGTATTCAAACCACTACAACTGCGCTCTGCCCCCTGGCCTTGAATTTGACAAGGGCTCTATAAATCTTGTCAGAACTGGGTCAAGTACACTATACCTCCAAGAAACGCAAGTGATCAACATTTTTTATGAATACTGATACGAAGAGGAAGTTACTAGACTACACTGCCTGACCAAAAAAAAAGTTGCAACCAAATAAAAAAGGTCACACACTCTAATAATTTGTTGGACTGCCTTTAGCTTTGATTACAGCATTCGCTGTGGCATTGTTTCGATTAGCTTTCCATCCAGTGTTGCATTAATTTTTCACCAAGATCTTGCATTGATGATGGTAGAGTCTGACCACTGCGCAAAGCCTTCTCCAGCACATCACAAAGATTCTCAATGGGGTTAAGGTCTGGACTCTGTGGTGGCCAATCCATGTGTGAAAATGACGTCTCATGCTCCTGAACCACTCTTTCACAATTTGAGCCCGATGAATCCTGGCATTGTCATCTTGGAATATGCCCGTGCCATCAGGGAAGAAAAAATCTATTGATGGAATAACCTGGTCATTCAGTATATTCAGGTAGTCAGCTGATCTCATTCTTTGAGCACAGACTGTTGCTGAACCTAGACCTGACCAACTGCAGCAACCTATTACCTATTTGCTTAGTTAAATCCAGGTGGTGACTTTTTTTTTGGCCAGGCAGTATACTACCTTATGTAAAAAAATCATGTGTTCAGAACACATTAGGGCCAAGTATGTTTATTATTAATGTGATCAGTGAGGCGGCGTCCGTCTCCTCAAGACCTCCGTGCACTGACCTCATTAGAATCTGGCCTTTACATTAGACTAATAGCTTTATTGCTTTCCTCAGGCGCCAATTAAATGTAAACAGCATTTTCCTAAACAGCTATACTCAAGTGGGAATTACATTTGATGAAGATTTGTGTGACTTGTATGACTAAATAGCGTAAGTTCTTGACAGCATTTGTGATTTGCTCGTAAACTACTGTTTTTGTATTAAATCCCTGTACCCGATTTCCCCCCATGTATTTACACAAAATTGGTCTTGCGTCAATACAGATCAATTGTATAAGCAGCTCTTGAGGTCAAAATGAGCGCGCTGTCTGCATCTAATTAGAAAGAATTCTATTGTACAGTAATCAGGAAGTGCGTGTTAGCATGCTAGTTGTTGTTCGTTTTACCATCACGGAAAACTCTACTACAGTCTCCGAGAGTTGTAAAAAGCGCTTATAACAATTACGATATTTGGAATGTGTAAGGTAAGTGAGGAATAACTTCGAACCACTGCAAACTTGTTCTGTTTATCATGTTTTTAAGACAGTAAAAATCAGATACAGTGCTTTTAAATAGCTTCAATTCTTAAAGTAGACCTATTATGCAAAACTGACTTTTTAGAGCTTTTAACCATGTTATAGTTGTTTCCCCCGACTATTTACACTCTTGAAGTTGTATTTGGGGTGATTCGTGCAAATTTGAGAAAACTTTAATTGATTATTTTCAAAACCCCAAATTTTGCAGATCAATTCCCATTTTCACCATCCCCGGGATACACCCACTTCTCTGTACTTACTTTGTTCTCCAATTTTATTTTCTTAATGAATGATACGTGTAAGATTCAGCAGCGTTGCTTAGTCATTTTGGTACAAATGAGAAAAAAAAACAACAAAACTGCTGCAGTAGAGTGATCTGTAGCTATCCTTGGAGGCGCAGACAACTTCGCGCGACGTTTCGGTTTTCTAGCAGACAGACACAGAAGTGAGCAAACTTGTTTCTTTTATTAGTTAGAGACAAACAAACCCATTAGCCTATTAAAAGTGACTCAGCCTTAATTATCTGGGGTTAAAAGAAACATAAAACAATATGGGTTATAGCAAAAGAAACATTTAATTCTGTCAACTGGACAAAAGTTTTAGCAGCTTCTTCAGTTCCGGTCAGATTACTGATGGACACTGCCTTATATCTGTCTGAAGGGAGGAGCTAATTACACTGAAACTAACACACCTATTTGTTTACAGTTTCTGTTTGTTAGCTAGGTCGATTGAACTACACTAATTGTGGACTGTGCCTGAGACATATTTTGCACAATCGCTCAGACCCCTAATTGGTGCTCTCACAGCTATTAGCATACTGGCTTTCACTATTGTTTTCCTTGTTTTGATTTATGGTCTGAGAATGGAGTTATAAATAGGAGATAAATTATCTCTAGCCCCCCCAATTCAGAGATGGATTATCTTTCCTAACAAAAAATGCCTCTTTAACTTCTCTCTCAAACCATTTATTTTCTTTGGCTAAGATCTGCATCTCACTATTTTCAAAGGAGTAGTTAGTGGCTTTGAGACCATGTGTTTGGATGTCTTATTGCTTTGCTTAGAATGTTCTACAGTTGGGCATTAAACACCTGTCTCCCTGAAGACTGATCAGATCTGTGGAGCGGTGACCACAGTATGAATGCATGTTTTATTTTGCCAAAAAAAAAAAAAGAAAAAAGGACACCTATAATTTGATAGATATAGATCTGTTTGATGCCATACTGTGGAACATTCCAGGCAAAGCTACAGCACCTCTATGGAGACAAGAAGGTGACATAACCCCCGGCAGAAATGTTTCATAATGCGCCTTTAAATAAACAACAATAGCACCAACATGTTTATTTTAAGTTAGCGTTGTTTAAAAGTAATCATAGGCACCAGTTGGATCAGCTGAACTCCAAATATGTGATTTACTGATTGCTCTGCAGCTCTCTTCAGTTGACTGTGGAGAGAAGCAGGTTTAACTATTCCCCGCAAAGATCTGTGAAAACATGTCTTTGTGGTTGCTTTGGTGATGCAGCTCCACATTTGCTTAGATTTGACTCCTCTCCAGCTCAAATACAGCCTCAACCCCACAAAGCGTACCTGGCATTGAAGTGTACTTTGGCTGCTTCACGTTACTTCATGTGTAATTACAGACTGATTATGAAATGTATCCGACAAACTTAAAAGAAAAAGTTATCAGAGATGTTTATCTGTGGACAGTGTGAGTGTTGTTGACATTATCCAGCCTTACTGGGAGTCACAGATCCTTTTCGCTTAAAGGTGCACTACGTAACTTTTCAGGTGGAGGGCTTGCCGCTTGTCTCCATGGAGATGTAGTTGCTTTGCCGGAAATGATCACCTTTGTGACATTTAATTATTTATGACTTTCAGGCCAATGATTTCCTCCTGATTTGAAGGATTGTGTTGTGTTTCCCCATTCAAAGGATATAATATTTTGAGTGAATCGCCTATAACAACAACAGACAATGGCAAGAAAAGTCCTTCAGATGAGGAGAGAATCTTTATGCCTGAAACCCCTGAATACCTTATTCAATGACATGGGAGTCAACTGCTAAAACACATAATTGCTAAAACTTAGTATGATAAAATGCTAGTACCTGCATCCTAACCGTGAGCTGGTCACCTCTCCACACCTGCTTGTCTCCATGGAGATATGATTAATGCCATACTGTGGAACATTTTATTCAATGCAATAACATCTTGATGGAGACAAGCAGATGGCATACCCTCAAGAAAAAGCAAAAAGATTCCAGACTGCTGTTTGGGCTCTCAATATTTTATAATAATGATTTGACTTCAAGAAAAAACAAAAAGATTCCAGACTGCTGTTTGGGCTGCATGACAATAAAATCTACAATACCCACTTTCCTTCTGCTGTATATTCAAATGGTCTTTGCTCCATTTGCCTCCACATTCACTTCAGATTGCATTTTCCACAGACAACATTTTGAAGTGGAAGTCTTATCTGAGCTTTGTTGCTATTTCTATTGTTCTTATGGCATATGGAATCTTTATGAACCAAGCAGCGGAATCTCAAATGGCATTCGCCCACAACACAATATGTGCAAGACACTGAAAATCTGACTATGTGCCTTTCTATAAATTAGTAATCAGTTCAATAGTAGGCCTAGGCATTCTATAGATGCCTGAAATGTCCAGGCAAAGCAGGAAATTATCAATTTCCTGCTTTATCAATTTGGGACAACGGATGGAAATTAGCCTTTGGCTATAATCCGGGGTGTTTACGTTCATGTTGTATCATGCCTGTTCATTAACATGCATTGTCCCAACCAAATAAATAAATAAATGAAATCAATGAAATCAATATTCTCTGCTTTGCCTTGGCATTCTGTAGAATGCCTAATGGCTTTTAGGCAAATAGAATCTCTGACAAAGTTAAAGTAAACAGTTTGCAGCCATTCCTCATTTCACTATATAAGTCAGTCTTCTCATGGTCTCTATTGCCTGTGTCTCACCAGACATGGTTGATGATTAAAAAAAAAATAATAATAATACAAAAATACGTAGCCTACTTCATATCACTCACTGCTATCTCATTCCTTATTTTAAGCAGTGTTTTCCACATTTGATAAATTTGCTTAATGGTATAACCAAAGACAATGTACGAGATACAAGCAATAAAAAATAATATAAAAATGAAAATAGGCCTATTGGACATAATAGGCCCACAAAGTTTGTTAGAACAGAGGTTACATTTAGACTTGATCTGGTCTCGCCATTGTCTATTGACAAATATGAACAGCTCGATATTTCTTTGAAATATCCCGATAACAATATTCTGTCAATCAAAAAATAAAATTAAATTAAAATTAAAAACAAAACATGTTTTTAGTAAAAAAAAAAAAAAAAAAAACCATAAAAAAAAAATACATAATTAATGCCTAATGCAAAATAGATAATAAAACATTTATTTCCTACTTTGCCTGTAAAATATATACTATAGGAAACTGCCCAATAAAATCATAATAACAGCCTATGTTTTTTGTACTGGGTTTAGCTGCTACTGCGTGTGTCTCATTAACTACTGAGAGTAAGTTTGACTTGATCTGTCCAGGTCATTGAAAAGCTTCCAGAACCAAATGTGTAGCTCATCATCTAGTCTTTCTATTAAAAGCAGACGTCATAACAGCACAGATGATATTGAAAAAAGAAAAAGAAAAGAAAAAGAGAGTGGACAGTGGTTTTCATAATTGTAGATTTCATGAAAAGAGTCAGACGAGAGGTCATGATTTACAATAATGATCTTATCTAATCCTGGGCTCTCATACTTTTTCAAAACAAGTATGTCTGCTTTCGAAGAAAAAAGAAGAGAAAAAATATCACAGGGGCCTGAAAAACATTGCAGATTTCTGCAGAGTCAATGAGTGAAGCACTAAACTGTGGTAAGAGAAATTTCATTTTGTTCAAAATGATGGGTGACCAATGAGCTCCTTTGTTTTACACGTCACTGAAAAAGGTGATGAGGTAACTACAGATATGTGCATTCTCTTTGAATCAGATGAATTCTATGTCCAATATGGAATAAACATGACATGTGATAGGGGCAGATAACATCATATTGCTCCTCTTTTCTGCTGTTTTCATTCATTTCTCTGTCGGTCTAATAGACACTGTTGTTGGCTTTTATATTTGATGAATAAAATAAATGTCAAATGAGTTTTGTTAAACTTATACATACTCGTGTAACTAGCATCACGATTTCTCCTGTAGCTTACGATACTAGTCTATTTTTGTTACTTTACGTGTAATTAGCTATAAGCACCTCTCATGTGCACTCTGACATCCACTGCACTCTTATTATGTCTTCACACTGAATGTGAGATGTAAACTGCATTCACAAAATTCAGTGCTAAACATCTGGACTGTTGAAATAAAAGACGCATTTTCACCCTATATTTCCAGACAATATTTTTCCCCAGCTGTTCGTCTGGTCTGCCTAGACAAAACTACTGAGATAAAGTTATAACTACTGAAATAAAGCTAACTGCCCCTTTCTTGTACTTTAGTCCAGTCTGAAAATAAGTATCTAGATTAGATTATTGTTATCTATTTACTTAATTACATTTTATTGCAGATTCTCCAATTACAATATTCAGAAAATATTATTGCAATCTCAGATCCACTCAAATGTACCAGGGATATTGAACCTCAAATCTAACACAAAATGTGAATAAAATGCAAAATTAACAGACTTATATCAGACTTAATAACACTTTGTACCCAAACATTACACAGCAAAGCCCATGCTATATATGGATTTGTCACTGTGTTTTAGCACTCAGCTAGCAGCTTAATGTAGAGTAATGCTATTTGCAGGGCAATTTTCTGGGACAGCATCCTTTTGTTTACAGATGAAGAAGTGTAATTATTCCAAACAAAGCAGGATATGAGTGCAAGTGAACACCCACCACAAAGAGGACGCACACATTTTACAAACCTACAACATGATTCTCAGAGAAGCTATAGCCAGAGGCAGTGGCTTATACTCTACAAGCATGAAATCAACGTGGACACATGCTCTGCTGGTCAAATTCAAAGATCATTCAGGTTTGAGCACAAAACAATATGTGAAATAGGGCTCCAGTTGTGTGTCACTGACAAACTTATCATGCCATGTCAACAGTCCATTATTTTCTGTTCAAAGCTACAGAACTGCTCCTCAAAGTGGCATTTAACCAGAGCCAGCAGCGTATTTTCATTTGCATGTTTTTATCATTGGAAAATACCTGTGCGACATTTCTGAACGTTCACAAAGCTGTAGGCAGGTATAAAGGGAAGGTGGAAACAGGAACGCCTCAAATGTGGGATAATGCAGGATTACTCAAACCTGCATGAATCAATCAAAATATACATAAGTAAGTTTAAGGCCAGAGTAAACCATACAAGCTCAGAAAAGTCCAGTTTGCAAATGTCTCCTTTAACTCTTAATAACTGAATCACACATTGTTGGTGTTTGGCTCCTAAACAGCTGCACTGACAGACAGATTCAGGTCAGACAGAGCCTCAGCCCAGTGTCACCTGAGAGACCAGGGTTAGTCACACTTGCTCATTGTGGCTTTGATGATCCTGAATGTACAAAGTTGAATGCAGATATAGTGTTTCAGACCTGTTACATTAGTTTATAGTTGTCCCACGTTATAATGATGTTTCCTCATGTGTCATCATTGTTTTACTGTACTTTACGGTGCCTAGTTCCATAGACCCCAAACAATCTCCGCCTTCTCCACATCTTGAGCCCTGAGACCTTATAAAGTCTATCAACCGATGTAGATAATCCATTTACTACCTCATTAATTATGTAATAAACAGCCTGCAGTAACATTTCATGCGAACCCTCTAACCATAAATACAGTCTAACTACTTGTTATTGCAAGTGTGATATTATTAGATTATATTGAAAATAAGCACTTTAAAATTGCTCAAACATGCAAAAAATCACTTGAAATACAACTTCGAAAGGGTAAATGAGAAAAAGAAACTATAACATGGTTAAAAACTCTAAAAAGCCAACTTTGCATAATACCATGTTTGGAAGCACGCACTCGGAATTTGACTGTTTTTGACCACAAAGCTGCAAACTAAAGGCGCTGGACCTGAGTTAATTTTAAACAGTTTGCAATAATCCAAAATTATTCAACATTTACCTTAGCCATTCCGAGCATCCTAATTATTCACCACGATGACTTTAAAAGAAAATTTAACAACTTTCAGAGGCCAGAGTGGAGTTTTGCCGTCATGGTAATGCTGACTAACAACTAGCATGCTAACCACGCACTTCCTGATTATCATACAATTAAAAAATCTTTATAATTAGATGCAGACAGTACACAGCAGACTTATTTTGACCTCAAGAGCTGCTTATATAGTGTATTTGTATTGGGGCAAGACAAATTTAGTTCACATACATGTACAAAAAAGGTACAGGTCCTTAAGGCCTAAATGGTAAAAAAAAAAAAAAAAAAGATTTACTGTTATGTCCCACTTTAAGCCTGAAATATAATATATTAACACGAGGTCAATGCAGAGGTGTTGACAGCTTGTCCCCTCTGCCGTCAGCTATGTCTTACATCTTTTATGAGACTGAACAGCTTTAAACGCACATGTTTATATATAAACACAGGTCTGCACTGAGGCAGAAATACATTCAGTCTAAACAGGCCCCATTCGAAATGACACTGACATTTAGTGAGATTATCCAACTCCACAAACCTATTCCTATTTGCTTGGGGAAATTAAATTTGTTATCTTAGTCTCCCAATGTGTTTTTAATTAATTTTTTTTTTTTTTGTGTAATCTTTTTAGTTTAGTGTAGCAAAAGTAATTTATGCCTTACTGAAACTTTTTACTCAGTTTTGAAGAGTGCTTTCTTAATACTAACATTTCAAACTCAATTTCAGCACTAAGGAATATACTTGATCCTCAATACCGATTCCAATACCACCCTGATATTAAAAACACTCTTTGTTTAGACAACAGAATGTGATTTTCAACATTAAACCGTAGTACTTTTTTACCATTACCATGCTGTCTTATATCTGTGTAATCCCTCAGTCATGCAGGTAGTGGTCCATGGGTATATACTAGTCTATGTGGTCTTATACTTTTGAAGTTTTGAAGTATCCTGCACAAATTCATCACATCGTCCAAAGTGTAGTCTACAGTCAGCAGAACATATGCAAAATTTGTATAATATGCTTAAACAGACGTGTAAGTGAAACATGCGTATCTATACAGATAGCACTTAGATAGCTGAGAAAGTAACACTTCTCTGATCAAAACGCTGCTTCGTAGACTCTCATTTACACTTAACTGAATGTGGTGATCATTAATGGTGATTTTGTTATTGATCGGAGAAATCTTTCTGTTCAATATGGGCATTTTGATTGAGAAAAGCTTTTGTGTTGAAGCAGGGATGCTAACCACTTGATTTCTTCTCTGTTGTAAGGATCTTTTATTCCTTGCATAGCTTTTCCCTAAGCCTTTGTCTGGCTCTCTCATTATTGTCGTTGCCTGGGATTGTTTGTATTGAAGTGGTACATTGAGGAAGTGTCTTATTGTGCACAGCGGTAGTCTAACACATAAATGAATGAGCCCAGAGAACATGCTACACATTTCAAGATGTTTCAGCTGGATCCCATATGGCAAATTAGACAGGCCTCATCAGCATGAGTGAATTATGGCCATGACCAATATGCTACAGGTTAGGCACTGTCAGATCTGAAGGAAAAAACAGTGATGAAATATATGTGCTGTACAATGCAGGCAAATGGAGTAAGACACTAAACCCTTTATCTTGTAACTAATTTATGTTTTGCTAGCCTGGTGAGTCTGTCCTTCTGACTAAGATTTAAATCACTATGCCCTCAAAGCAAAAGAAAAATTCAGTGTTGTCAACTGGACAGAAGTTTTAGAGTAAAGATGTTTTGCAGCTCATCCAAGGGGCTTCTTCAGTTCTGGTCAGATTACTGGTCTTATATCTATCTGAAGGGAGGAGCTAATTACACTGAATCTAACACACCTATTTTTTACAGTTTCTGTTTGTTAGCTAGGTCTTTTAAACTACATTAAGTGTGAACTGTGCCTGAGCCATATTTTGCATAATTGTGCAGGTCACTAATGGGTGCTCTCACAGCTATTAGCATACTGGCTATCACTATTGTTTTCCTTGTTTTGATTTATGGTTTGAGGATGGAGTTATAAAAAGGAGATAAATGATGTCTAGGACGCCCATTCCTGTTCAAAGATGGATTGTTTCTCCTAACAAAAAATGCCTCTTTAACTCCCCTCTCAAACCATTTATTTGCTTTGGCTAAGATCTGTACCTCACTATCTTCAAAGGAGTGGTTAGTGGCTTTTAGATGGAGATGTACAGCAGGTTGAGGTCCTGAGCTGTTCTTGCACCCGTGTTGGTACATTCTTTTATGGAGTAACTGTTTTGTTTCCAATGTAACGCTCACTGCAGTCTTCACTACACTGAATGGAGTAGATCACATTGCTTTGTTTGTGACTTGGGGTTCTGTCAACTGGGCAAAAGTTGAATTGGATTTCTCTTTTGCTATGGATCATACCTGGATGGCTGAGGGATTACACAGACATACTGGCTTCAAGTTTGCTGACTGCCAGTCTAATCAATGTATGTGCAGTGTGCGAATCAATGGATGAACTCATAACATTGGGTTTAGTTCAGTGACTCATTTGTACAGTAGTGACTGTGCCTTTTCTCTTTTCCTCATACACATTTCCCCGTACATACATGCATAATGTAAAAGTAAGGCATTCAAGTGGTACATAAAGCACCTTCCTGTGAACAGCACTGAATAATCTTGTTGTGTCCTTGCGCAATCCTTGACAATTCTTTCACTGTGCTTGTCTGTCACATTTCATATTAAAGGAGTAGAGGTGGTTTGAGAGGGATTACAAATATGCTTTATTTGAACAGTAATGGGATCTAAGGTATAACCTGTCACCCATTTATAACTCCATCCTCAAATCCAAATCAAAACAAAGAAAACAAAAAAGTATAGTATAAAGTATAATGATCATGATAAACATGACTCAGATAACAGTTAACACCTTGAGTAGTTCAGTGGACTTATCAGGACTTATACTCCGCACTGTAAACAACTTAGCTCCTCCCTTCAGGCAGATATAAGCCAGTGAACCAAAGAAGCTGCTTGGTAAAATCTTTTGACCAGCTGACTAAATTCAACTTTCTTTTGCAATGAAACCTACCTGGATCAATGAGGGTTTAACATTAGACTCATTATAAAAACATTATAGAATAGTCACGCATATACATTCACAGAGGCAGAGCGTTTCACAAGGTAACAAGGTTTGCTATCTGTATTTTACCCACTGTTCACTTGCTAAACCTGTCACGAATAGTCATCAGCAGCATGACAGCGCCCTAGGACACTAGTCAGGTCACTTATAACATGCTAATTTCCCAAAGTCCATGTATGGTTTCCTGCAGTGACAAGACCCAAGGCAGAGAAGTGTTAATGACTTGAGCTCTGTTTGCACACAGCTGTAGTGCACAGCATTCAACACAGACATTTGCTATGGTGGTCAAACCAGGGTCATCTCTAGGTTATTTATGAGTTTTACTGCTACATAAAGATGCTTCTCTGCATTTATTTATACTGTTTACATTGTATACTTCAGAACGGGCTCATTTTCACCACAGAACACGGGAAACTATAAACTGTTCTTATACATGGGTCAAGGTGCACTAATGTGTCTGGGACCAGCTGAGGGTTTGAGGATATAGGCTATAGGCTAATCTGGCCAAAATGACAATGAAATATGGTAGTGTACAAACATTGTGTGTTAAGTGAGATTTTTTCATTCTGGTCTGACATAAATGAGTAAAAGTAAAATTGTTAGGTACCACATTAATTAGCCTTAATGAAGCATGAACAAATGCTTAATTCATAATAAACAAATACTTCATTAAAGATGATTCAGGTTTAGTAACTTAATTAAGGAATTATGCTAAATGGTCACATTTCATGCACCAATGAGGGCAAGGGGGGTTAAGTGTCTTGTCCAAGGACACAAAAACACAATGACTGCTCTACCAATGATGTTTATGTTGAGAGAGAGATTTGAACCACCAACCTTTGGATCAGTGAACAAACACTCTACCAACTGAGCTACTCTCGCCCCAGCTGAACTACTGGGATTAGGGCTAAGATTTAGGGTTAGGGTATTTATTAAGTAGCCTAGTTAGAAAGCCTGAATTGTTCTTAATAAATGTGTTCATTGTTCATTATGAATTAAGTCTTCTTCATGATAATTAAAGTTTAGATATGATGAAATTTTCTCAATGAAGTTACAAGACAAACTGGACAACCTCAATGTTTTCTTTCCAAAAAAGTTCAGTGAGGGTAGAGATGCCAATGAGGTATGAGTTTGCAGGTAAATAATACATATGGTTGGTAGAAGTATAATAGTGACACATGAGTTTGACGTCAGTGTGAGACATTCAGACAGACAGGAGGAGATCCAGCTGTGAGCTGACAGGGCCAAGGGACAGCAATGGTTGTGAGTTTGCTGAAATTGATTATAATAAATGGGTATAAGTTTTCAATTAAAAGTTAGTTGAACATTTTAACAACATTGTGAAAAAGAAATCAGTACCCTGCTGAGGCAAGAATTTAAACATTTTGACTGTTGACTGAAAGATTAGTGGCCTACAGGATCAAATCAGAGCAGTCAAACCCATGTTTTCCATAGACCTGTGTTGTCAGTGGCTGGATCAAGTGTAAATATTAGGCCTGGTATCCAAGCACATGACCAAGGATCCACCGTCCTGCACCTGAACCTGCGTGGACAGCCATCTGAGGTGCTAACAAAGTGCTAATGACATGCTAACACGGTGCTAACACTAACACAACAGCACAGCTGACACAGGGTGGGGGGTGACCAGCAGTGTCCGTATAGCCAGAGTCTATTGTCTGTTACTCTGTTTGTTATGTGATTTTGTGTCTTTGAAGTGCTGCTGAAGACAAGTGAACGCACCAATCTCAACTGTTACTTAATAATGCTAGGCTAATCTTGTTAGCTAGCTTGATACTTCTGACCAGGACCCAGGTGAGGTCTGGTTGCCATGCAGGTGGCACATGTGCTGACTTGGTCACTGTGCCAATGGAAGAAAGGTAAAATGCAGAGGAATAAAGTTGACCTTAATCTGAAACATTTTTTTTTTTAAATTATTGTCATGGTCATGCAAAGTAAACATTGTTGTTGTTTTTATACTTGATTTAACAAGAAAACACATTGTTACATTTTTACTAGGTCATAGCAGCATTATTTGATATACAACAGTCGGTAGACAAAGTTTCTTCTGCCTTTGGGAGAACCTGTCAGGAGCAGTGGTGCAAAGGGTCTTCCTTTCAAATCCACTGAGCAAAGACTGTTGTTTTGTTCTTGCAATTACTCATCTCACAATCTTCCCTTATCTTGCTGTGTTCAGAAAGCATGAAATGAGTCTAGATTTAATCACAGGGTGCACAAACTTAACCTCACTATGAATACTTCACCGGTTTAACCCAACGGAACATAAAACCACACAAATGTTTTTTGCTTTTTTTTTTACTTTGAAGCATTTGCCTCAAACTATCTCCTTGTCATCTCAAACTGTCAGACTCGTAACCAATAGAGGCATGTCGTTTTCGCCTTAAGAAAAGAGTTTTGTGATACATTTTAGCAGCAAATTCACCACCTGATGCCTCCCAAACTGACAGCTTCTTTACTTTCTATAGACTTGATTTGACAGAAATAGAAAGGTCTGTATGGTTTATACTTTAAGCCATGTTAGAATGTTGTTACCTCCTCAAAAATATTCCTGGAATTGTTTTGCTTCATTCACACATTTGAGTAATCCTGCATTATCAGTCCCGTCTGAATCTCCAAAGCTCAAAATGCTCTGTCCCACCTTGTGATGTCATGAAGTGTTAGTTTTTAACTTAGCAGCTACATTTTAGTTTTTGTTTAATAGAAATTGGAAATTCCAGGGCTGAAATTATCCAAATAATACTAGTGAAGGTGGATGGAGTTTAAAAACACAGTGGAGCACTTCCTGTATTACCACATGACATCACAAGGTGGAAAAGAGTATTTTATGTCTGAGAAAAGAACACACAGTCTTAATATGCAGGATTTGTATGTTAAATGTATGACTGAAACAAAAACACAACTCCGGGTATGTTTTTGATGAGGAAACAATATTATAACATAGATCATAAAATAGTGTAATATGCACCCTTTAATTAATAACCTAACAATAACTCATAACCCTAACTCTTTAAATAAGTAGTTACTAAGCCTTGTTCACCATGAATTAATTTGTTCATGCTTTATTGAGGTTAATTAAGGTGTAGTTAATATAGAGTGATACCTAATGATTGTAAAAAATATCAGATATAGTAATGTATAAGATTGTAATACACAGTGGCATAGTTAGCATGACTTTGGTTTTTGGCAAAAAGTAGTTGGTAAAAATGATGGTTAACTATGCAACTAAGAACTAGCCAAAAATGAATGCATCCATCTCATTAAATGTTACAAAAACAAACATTATATTGGTATACATATATTTATACAGCATTCTTTCTAATTCCATTTAAAAATACAGATATATTTCCTTCTTCAGTATATTCAACTGGCCACTTTTGACCATGATCCAGTGAGATAGTGTGTGGGTATTATCATATTGTTTTCTTGAATATATCAAATATGAAAAAGATTAGAGCTCACTGCCTTTAACTGGGATTGTTTACATGTTCTACATTTACCAGATGGATATTATCTGACTAACCTGTGTGAATACTAACTATATATTTATACTGGGACACATGAAGGCACTCAGGGCGACGTTTTGTATTGTGGTTCTTTCTGGCTTTTTTTCATATGTATTTGTCCTTTTATCACTTTTAGGATCTCCAGTGTTTCCTCTGTCTCGTGGGTTCCTGGCGGACGTTTGGTGAAGGCCTCTCTCCTCTGGGCCCTGGCTGTGTCGGCGTCCTATGGCTGCACATGGCTTATTGATGGATTATTGTGAATAGTCGATGAAAGCTGAAACCATCACAGGTGCAGGAGAGCAGCTCTAATACAGACTGTTGTAGATTCCAAAAGCAACATTTTTGGTTGTTTTTGTTTTTTGAATTTAAAGAGGAGGTAGTGCACTTTTATGGGATATTAACTGTTAACACATAATATGTTTAGATTTCCATGCTATCTGGTATTGTTTTGAAAATGCCATATTCGCTGAAAACAATTTATTAAAATGTTTAATTTGTTTCAGTTTCATTTTGGACGCTGTCACTCCCCCTTCAGAGTACCATCATAACACAGCATGCATCCCGCTATTGAAACTATTGCACATCGCATCAAGTTGTAGTGTATTGTTTTGTATCTTGCTTTTGTATATTCATAAAAAATGGCTGTGTAGGACCAGAGGCAGGAGCGCTGCAGAGAGCTTCCTTGTTATGGCTTGTGGGCAGAGCCTTGTGCAAAAGGTGTGGGCTAGTACTACCAACAGCAAAGAGAGTGCGAATAATGCCCTGGAGAGATCGCAAGAAAACTCAAATAAGACACTTCAGGTATGTTTTTGAACATTATAACATGGCAGCATAATTCCTCCTCTTTAATAAGGGTTTTGAAAATGGCACATCCTTCAGCTTATAATCAGCATTAAAACATATTCATTTTATTTCCACAACGTAATGGGAGAGTGCTGAGTGCTCATTACACTGAAAACATTGGTTATGTAATCTCCCGTCAAATGTTCCAGAGCTTTTTCATTTACATTTGTGCAGCCGGTTGTGCTTCTGCGTTAACTCCACGCCCAAAAATACACACATTTGTTTTCACTAGTTTATTAACCGCTCTAACCTCTGTGCTGTGGTGGGATTTAAAAGGAGGATTTTGGTACAGGACATGCCAGACAAAATCCTGTTCAGGGTCAAACTCACATTTATACAGACAGCAAAAAGAGGCATTTTCATATGTCAGCTCAGAGAGTAATAGAGTTTTATTTTGTATTGTATTGCCAACATTTTAATCAAAGACCAACAATATGCAAATGATACTGTGACCACTGATTTGGAAGAATTTTGTTTTTCCACATTCAATTTTGTTTCTGACATCATTTCTGAGCAGTTGCTATGATCCCACACCCACTTGAAAATAACTAAATATGCATTCAGCTCATTCAGTTGTATTGGTGTTTGCTTTGATTTGGTCAGTAAAGAAAATTGCTTTTCATTTTATACCAAGCTTTAAAGGGGCATGGTGTAACTTTTCTGGTGAATGGTCCGCCACCTCTACATGGAGATAGTTCCATGCTATTTGCTGAGAATGTTCCACAATATGACATTCACATTAGAAGACAACCAGGTGATGCCACTAGACCAAGTTACAAGTCAGATCTATGGAGAGGCAACCCTGCTCACAGTAAGAATGCATGTTTTTCAAGGTATTTCTGAGCCACAAAAAAATATTACATTATATCCACAATGAAATAAATAAATAAAAGTTAAAAAGTTGCATACGGTACATTTAGGTCAAATTAAAACACTTATGATACCGTATTTTGTCAGATTTTTTTCACATCTTTTTCACAGGCTTTGCAAGTTCACACTAGCTGTTTGAAAAGAGGAACATCTGAGTCTTTGAGAGGCGATCTGGGTGGTCTGTCATCCTACATTAGCACCAAGCCGATATACCCTGTGATCCAGGCAGACACGCACAGCTCTACACAGCAGCAGGCAGGGAGCAGACGGAGCAGTGTCACTAAGAATCTGTCAGTTATAGTTAGAGTTATATAAAAACAAGGCACAAGTGTGAAGAGTTAGTTATGATGGGGAAAGGAGGATTCTGCCTGTTCACTTCCTGACAAACAAACACATATGTAACAGGCTTTTGAGCACAACACACAGATAATAGCAATATTTTGAATTAATTACACATACTAAAAAAATCAGATTTATTTTAATGTGAATATGAAATAACTAGATATGTTATGAAATTATTTACTCGTATGACCTTTTATTCATGTTATAATGTTCCCCAACTTACTGCCAGCAATGTGAATGTCAGATGGTCTCCAGTTTGGGGAACACAGGATCTCATCTCTGCTGTTTCAGGGTCTTGTTCATGAGTGAGGGAAAGATGGAGTGTGAGACTGACAGGCGGATCGGTGCAGCATCTGCAGTGATGCGGTCGCTGTATCAAACTGTCGTGGTGAAGAAGGAGCTGAGTCGAAAGGCAAAGCTACGTTCCTACCCTCACCTATGGTCATAAGCTTTGGGTAATGACCGAAAGGACAAGATCCCGGATACAAACGGTCGAAATGACTTTCCTCCGCAGAGTAGAGCCCCTGCTCCTCCACGTCGAGAGGAACCGGCTTAAGTGGCTCGGGCATCTGTTCCAGATGCGTCCTGGGCGCCTCCCTGGGGAAGTGTTCCGGGCGTCCCACCAGGAGGAGCCCCCTGGGAAGACCCAGGACATGCTGGAGGGACTATATCTCCTGGCTGGCCTGGGAATGCCTTGGGATCCCCTGAAAGAGCTGAAGTATGTGTGGAAGGGAAGTCTGGGCATCCCTACTCAGACTGCTGCCTCCGTGACCCTGCCCCAGATAAAGTGGATGAAAATGGGTGGATAATGGTCCCCTCATCATTAGCTTACTCGAAAGTTGTTTGATTGATTCAATTAAGTGATTCTATATTGTCCTGTATTTTAAGTGCTCAGAAAATGTGTGCATTCACCTACTTCACCGCCACCTCTCTGATCTTAATAAATACTAGAGTGAAATGTGTGTATGAAGAGGCAGTGCCTTTCCATTTGTCCAGGAAGACAATTGGCCAGTTTCTATCATTGAGTGGTTTTAGGGTCAATACTGCAGTTTATAATTAACCTAATATGATCTATGTATATTAGTTTATTACTAAGTGCATTCAGTGGCACTCAGATGTGACAGCACTGTAATTTTAACTTTAACTTTAATTTACCATAACAACATCAGAGAACATTTTAAATATACTAAACAAGCAAAGTCAATTTGTTTACTTCATTTTTAGATCCATGACTAAACTCATTAAATAAAGTTCAGCTCACGTAGACAGATCAGAGCCTTCTCATGTACTTGTATTATATACGGTCCATTGGAAAAGGTCTTGTGATACCAGTCGGTGAGCATCTTCAAGGGCAGATAACATCTAAAGAATTCTCTTTTACAGAAACTTCCTTGAAATCTCAGGATCTCAACAACAAAATACCCTCTCTCCTTGCACTATTTTAAATACAACCAAAGCTAATACAAAGCCCTCATAGATGTGGTTGATAAGAAGCCAAAGGTTCACAGTCCCACTCCACTGCCTCATCCCACAAAACTGCAATACATTTTCTAATCTGTGTTTGTATGGCCACCATGTTATGATAAAATTCACCTGAAAAACTAAACAAAAATAAATCATACATGGTCACATTTTTATATTTTTTCCACCTTCAAAGTGCTCAACGCAAGTGTAGAAGACACTGGGTGCAAACTGGGTTAATTGTCTTGCCCAAGGACACAATGGTAGCATTCATCTGTGGGAGCTGGAATCACACCACCAACCTGTGGGTCAGTGGATCTGACCGATCAACCAATGACATTTATGTCGAAAGTGGGATACAAACCGCCAACCTTCGGATCAGTGGCCAAACACTCCCCCAGCTGAGCTACCTCTCGCCGGGGTAGGTACTAACTCGTGTGCAGTGGCCATGATTTCTCAAAACTGGTCCACAGCAGGACAGGAGGAGCAGTGGTGAATGGGAGACAGATGACACATGGGAGTGTAAAGGTGGCCTGTGTATTCTGGTTCTGAAGTTAGCAAGTTTTGAAATTCTACCTACATTCATGTATTTATTCGTACCAACCTGAGCATTGTGCGTCAATCATCCTTTTAAAACAACTTAGTATGTCATGTTTTATAACTTTAAATACATGGAACACACTTACAAGCTTTGAAGTGACTGGGCGTCTAGATCATGAAAGGAGTGGTGACGGAGAACAGAGGATTATT
>KN483978.1:40524-54539 GCA_000787095.1 Periophthalmodon schlosseri
CCCCCCTCCCCCCCCCCTCCGTCCCTCCCTCCCTCCTCCCTCCTCCCTCCCCTATTATTATCCAAACTTGTTTCCATTGTTCAGTCGACAGCCTTGTTGTTGTCACCTGTTGTCTAGTTTAGAAAGGGTTCCATATTGGCTCATATCAGAGAGGCTATTCAGTTGGCGGCACAATTTTACTGTAAATAAAGAAAGAAAAACGAATTAATAAACCTGACCATCTGCAAGCATTTACCTGTTTTTTGAATCTATTGGGGAAATTGTTATGCTTCCATACAGCACTACCAAATGAGACATAGTTACAAAACAGTGCTCCAGTTGACCAGTCACCTCACATGAGCTGCTGATTAAGAGAGAGTCTCTCTGTCCTATCTTAACCTAAATCCTAGTTCTACCTTTGTGAAGAAAGAAAGCATGTCTATGTCTATGGGCTGAAGGCCAGCACTTTATTATTAAACTATACTGTGAGGCAAGGGTGACGGAGGGCTTGTGTTGAATGGGTGTGAAATACTGGCTTGACCGTGATGTGAGAGAAAACAATTACAGAGAAAGGCAAAGGCTGTTAAAAGCAGCAGTCAACAATAGTCCCTATAATGGCAACCTACAACCCTAACCTTAACATTTGAGACTCTCACAAATACAAGAAGTCTGTCAAAATAATACTTTGGGGTTTGTAGGTCACTGTTATTATGTCGTATGTCACAGTGTATTTCAACAAGAGTTATTTTAAGTTCAAATATTGTGCAATAATAATGCAAGGCTGACAATCTGTGCCATCATCTGACCACTATCATTCACCACACACAAACATTCATACGTTGGTAAGTGTCCTGTCCAAGGACACACTAACATTTCACTTTCGTTGGAGCTACAAATTATGTGATGACCAACGGACAAAGTGATTTCAAACTGGACAAGGAGGAGTGTTTTGTTTACTTGCTGAAAGGTTTAAATTCAAAGGCTGAGTGAACATTTCGCAGCAGACGAGCTACCGTCGCTTGTCAGATAGAAAAGTGTCAGAATACACCCCTAGTTTAATACCACATAAAACTGAGGCCACGGATGATCACGATGCCCATTATGTGTGCATTATGTTTCATTGGTAAAGCTGGCTTCTTCTATAAGGTGAAAATATGGCCTACATTTTGCTACCCCTGTATGACACCACGCCATGTTTGTGTGATCTCTTGAATAAACAGCTCTATATTATGAACAATGACTAATGCATACAGTTTACTTTCATGTGTATGCATTTTATCACTCACATCATTTTGCTGTTTAGTGTTATATCAACTTGACCCTGTTTACCCCATGTATGTACCAGCACAGGTTAACCCAGTTATTACAATCACACCATTACATTGAAAACATTAACATCAAAGGTTCACTATGTAACTTTCCCAGTGGGGGGGGGGACGTTAATTGCTTTGCCTAGAATGTTTCACAGTATAGCATTAAACTGATCTGACATGCAGCTATTCAGTTACATGTGTTTTTATCACTCAAAGATACCTTGAACAACATGCATTCTTACAGTGAGTGGGGTCACCTCTCCACAGATCTAGCTTAAAACTTGGCCTGGTGGTGCCAATTGCTTTTCTCCTTGAAGATGGATAAGTTGAATGTCATACTGTTGCCTGGGATCCAGAATACACACTTCTTCTTCATGGACACTGGTGTATTTTCCTGTTTTCAAATGGGTGTGGTTGACAGGCACGGTCTGTTCTATTGAAAAAAATAAAATGAAAAAATATCACACGGGCTTGAAAAACATATTGGTTTTCTGCAGAATGAGCCAGGGACTGAACTCTGTTAATCTGAGATGAGGTAAATTTAATTTTATTTGTTGGTGACCAGTGAGCTCCTTTGTTTCACTGAAAAAAAATTGAATCTGATTGCACAATCACGTTGCAACAGAGAGCGTGGGAGACCAGACTGATGTCAATCTGTGTAAAAAAGTACAGAGAGATATTCTGAATTTGCCAGAATATCCAGAATATTGTGGAACACTCCAGGCAAAGTAATACGATCTCCATGGAGACAAGCAGGCTGTGGGACCTCAAAACATGTAAAACTACTCTCCCTGTTAGTAAAGTTAAAAAGTAAATTTGATAAAACAATAATGTGTTTTGTGTGTGTAGGTAGCACACTGATGGAGAACGAAACGTGGCACCAAGCGTATGTCCCTCACTACCTGCTCAGAGGAGACCCCTTTGCCTCCAGACTCTCCCCAGAGGCCGATATCGTTGCAGCCTTCTATGTATGCATCATAGGTGAGTGTCTCTGCTCTCATTATAATGATGTCATCTGTGCATGTGCAGTGTGGAACGGTCCATTTGATTCACTTTACATAGAAAAGCTTTTCACATTTACTCCTGTGCACTGCCAACTCAATATTTGAAATTTGACACGCTACAATTAGTACATTTAGTATTCTGTCGATCCCTCTGCATAGGTCTGTCTTGAGATTCTAGAGCACTGTTTGTTTTTGGGAATGCCATATTGTGAATTGTAGTATCAGATTAGCAGGTACATCTTGAAAAATATGTAAGTGGTTGCATAATTCAGCTTCAAATATGATAAATACAGTAGTCTACCATTTCCACCTGCCTCTGATCCTTATAATCCCCTTAAGGCCTATTATAAAAAGCCACACAGCTCTAGCTCTGTCTGATGATGGAGTGACCTCAGCACAGCAGTATCTTAAGTTTAAATAGTAGCTTAATGCTTATGTGCATCACTAAGTTTATCCTTTAAAAGTCAGCCTTCAGCAGGGTCAGAGCTCTTAATGCTCAGTCTCAGTCCACTGGTTCTTTTGATGTACAAACTCTGACAGCCATGTACTTCACCCTCTACAAATGCATTTCTAAAAATCTGTTTATCAATTTTCCAAAGTGACTGTTACAGATAGGGCTCTGCAATAAATTTAATTTTAACTGAGAACAGAGTCATTTCTAATGGTCAGTGATCAGCTTGGATCTTTTTAATAGAGAGGTCTGCAGCCACACCTCTGTCAGTAAAAAGCATGTGGTTTATGAGTTCAGACTTTGGAGGAAGAAATTTCACTATTTTTTTGTGTTAAATGGGATTCATAGTCTGTGTTGTTTGTGTTCACAGAATTTATATTGAAAGCCATTTTATTTGCTTTAATAAGACAAAAATAAAATGGAATCAGAAAAAAAATGTCATCTCGTCCAGCCCCAATTTAAAAAAAAAAAAAGGTCAAGAATATTGTAATTAGATATTTTTCCCCCAAATGGTTCCCTAAGCAAACAAAGTTAACATAACCAGCTCCGTCATACCTACCTGACCTCCTTAATGCCACATCCACCTGCTGCTCCAGCCTGTGCTGACAGACTACAAGCTTTGAGGTGATTCTAAAAAGGTCACTGATGCATCACTAACACTGAGCTGACACTGAGAACCTGCGCCAATTAAGGTTACGCCGCCACAATTAAGCAAGCAACATGGAGTTTGTTTATAAGAGACAATGGGATATGCTATGGGAACAGCCATGTACATACAACCAATCATGCTATAGATTTAACACACGATGGAAAAAGCTCAATATTTTTCATGAATAATACTTTAAAGATGCACTATGTAACTTTTCTGGTGGAGGGTCTGGCACCATGGAGATATTGTTTTGCCTGGAATGTTCCAAATGTGTCTATGTTGCAGTTATTCATTACTCAAAAATATATTGAAAAACATGCATTGTTACAGTGAGCATGATCGTCTCTCCACAGACCTGACCTGTAACTTGGGCTGGTGGCAATTGCTTGTCTCCATGATGATAATTTTAATGCCATACAGTGAAACATTTCAGACAAAGCTGTAACATCTATTTAAAGACAAGCAGGTAGCAGACCCTTGAAGATGTGTGGCCCATGTCTACTGTGGATTTACTGTGGATTTGCTTTGGGTGGAATTTTACTGGAGAAAACGTACACCTTTTTACAAGTATAGGAATAAATAGTATCTATCGTCTCTGCACGTATCTGTCACAAAAGCGAATATATCTTTGTTTGAATTGATTTGAACTTTCTTTTAGCGCATGTGGCCCTTTGACGAAAGTGGAATTTCACTCTGATAGAATGTCCAATCTCATTTTATACAAACGTCAATTCAGATTTACATTCTGTTTGTGAGAGTATAAAGATTTACTCAAACTCCTGCTGTAACTTCCCATGGGTCCCCCCCTGGGAACATAGAGGACATTCCAGGGAGCAATGAACTATTTTAGATTCCCTTGGAGCGAACTTTCTGCATGTTGTTTGTCAAAAATTACAATTTTCTTCTTTAACTTGTTGCAAATTACATTTTCTGAATTACACTGGAACTTGGGATAGCAAATAGTTTGGCTTTTTATGAACACTTGAGCAACAGGGCATGCCAGAGTTCTGTGGTACAATTGGCTTTTTAAGAGTTTTGACCTCATTTATGGGTATTATCTGTCTCCGTATGCAGAAATAAACATGTTACATGCACAGACAGTATATATAAATGGACATAGCTAACCTGTTAGCCGCCGTGTTCCAAATAGGAAGTGGTCATGAATGTGCTTCCGGCTCCACCGACTCTGGCTCCAATTCACTTTACATTAGAAAACTGTCCCCCCTCTCTCTGTAAATGCTGCTGTCAGGCTCGTCATTTTGGTCTTAAAATGTTCATATTGACTCTATATGGTTCTGGCATTTTTATTTCGCTATTGTGTCCATAACTCAAGATATGAATATTAATAAGAGACAAATCAGCTGCCTTCTTTCCCCGAGGTCGCTTCCGCTAGCGTTGGCAACAGGTTTGATTGACAGCATTGCTAAGCGCCCATTCCCTGCTAAACCAGTGGTGCGGACAGGAAGGGGCGTTAAGCTTGCACAGCTTTGCTTTTTGGTTGCTATGATACTCACGGTCAGAATTCCAAATATGGAGCCTGGCTCCAAATTTGCCCTGTAACTGCTCTAGCCTCAATGAGCTACATTTGACTGGAGCCGAACGCTATAGGTGACGTCACACTCACTTAGTCCATTTCTTTATACAATCTATGGTTAAATGTCAATAATTATTTTACACAACAAGACCAAATACTTATCTGGGTAATATTTAGTGTTTCCAAATTGGCTCGACTTTTATATCAACCTTGTCCTAATCGTGCATACAAAAGCATGTCCATATTTTGTATGAAGCGAATTATGCATTATTTTGGCTCCCATCCTGTATGTTAATCAGTGATACATTCATTATGCTTATTCGTCTGCATCACTTATTCCCAGCTGTTTAAATTAGACTACTGCAGTTTCTGATAGTGGGCAGTATCAGTATTGTCAGCACAGAGCTAATAAATCATGTTTGGCTAATTTTACTTTTACATAAAAGACAGGTGCATTGTGGGTACTCATGAATATAATATGTCCCATTATTGGGAATCTTTTTGGTTTCTGATGTATCACTCTAATTGCTATTGTCAAGATGTAAAGGACCAGTGGGCAAATCATGTTCCCAGGACAGTCTCCACAGCTAAATGGTTGTATTGAGCAGGTCCGTATGGGTTTTAAAATCAATGGATAGAAGTGTAACAATCATCAAGTTGCTGAGGACGCAATTATTTATATGTCATAGACTGTGTAGCCCTGTAGAATGGAATGTTTTGAGAACCCTGTAGTTCAGACCTCTAAATATGTTCTGAAATATACAGGACTCTTGTATTTATTAGGCCGAAGCACCAGAAGCTGGTGAAGGGCCTTTTAATATCATAAGGCCGCGCAAAGTGAAGTGCCGGTGAGTGACCAGGGACCCTTACCATGAGACAGGAATGCACGAGTGCTTGTATAGTTTATTATATTAAAAAGGGGAAACATTGTTTTTGCATCGGAATATTCATCTTCTTTCTTCTTATTTTTCTTGGGACAACCTCTTCTGACTATTTACAATTTCTGAAAACACGCCAGCACACCCACGCACACACAAAAATTGCATTACAAGATGGGAACAGCACCAAAACAAACTGACCGTAGAATCATGAAATTTGGCACAGAAGTAGATAATGACAAGACAAGTGAAAAATATTATTATGACACCATCTGCTCAACTCAGCCAGATGTTGTCATGTTCTTAACACATGATACTTCGACAAACTCTAAAATTGAGTGAAAATGATCTAGAGGAGTTTTATCCAAATTGTTTGTATACATGTTAACGGTCTTTGTGTGGCTCAGTCGCAAAATTTACCAAAAATGTTCAAATTTGCACATACAAAGACAATTATTCCTCAAATTTGATTTGGTTGTTAAACTTCCTGCCCTAAACCTACTCAATGCAAAAGAATGGAATTGGGTGCATTGGCACCCCCTACAGAGTAAAACAAAGTTTTATATGGGGAGAAAAAGTTGCAAGACTATGAAATTACAATACAGCCCTTAACTTCGCAGTATGGATGGATTTCTTGGATGAACCAAGGGTCTGCACAGTTGCCTAATCCTCAAACTAGGGATCGCAGACTGTTGTAGAATAAATTGAAATAGAACCTCTTGTCTCTTACAACTCTCTTTGTCTAACACAGGAGAAGTTTATTTATCTTCAGCACTGGAGACATAAACCCTCAAGACGTTGTCATAGTATTGCCCATTCCAGTCTAGTCCAGTCTAGTCTGGCTATGGTATTGTAGGGAGTATTATACCTCTGATGACATAGGCCAAGATAACAAGGACAGAGCTGGCAATGTGAGGCTGGCACAGCACAGCAGTGTAATTTCACTATCAGAGACCATTATTTATGCTCATTATTTGGAGTAGGGATGGGCAATATGGTGATAAAAATCAAATCGTGATCTCATGGTCTGTGGTCAAAAACAGACACCTTCCACCACCCGCCTCCATAATGCTCTGAATGATGAATGTTCAGCCTCCATAATGCTCTGAATGACAATCACAGTGAAGAATAAACTTCAGGAAACAACAGGTAACTTTAGTTACCAATTAAATAATGCATAAAAGATACTAACAAAAAATCTAAAAATAAAATCAAAATCGTGATATGGCTCTAAGAAAATTGTGATACACATTTTATGGTATATTGCCTACCCCTGATTTGGAGTGTGAGGTTCCCACTGGAATATGCACGGCAGCCAGCCACTGATAATAACTTCACCCCAGTAGCATTGAGTCCATTAATGTTTGAGACCACTTGAATTGATCTGGTAGTTAGTCTGTCTGTAAACACCATGATGACAGCTTTGAACTGTGAGCCACATTAGTCAGACACATTGTTTAATTGTGTTGTGGAGTTAGAGAGGTGAGGCGGAGGGAGGACTAGCAAGGGGTCTATACTCTGATTGCCAATTGGTCCAGAACACTGCACAACAAACACAACAACAGTGTTTTGAGTCAGTTATCCTTATCCTGAAAGATGTTGTGTCTCTCGTTGGCACTTACGGACGAGGCAACAGCTATGTCTGAAAATACAAGCCTGCTAGATTCATCTTCGCTGGAATATAAGTAGTGATGCTGGTCTATTTGGTGATTGAGTAAATTGTTCCTTGATGTGAAATGCTTTGAGTTGTCCTTAACTCATAAAATTACTATGGGTGGCCAAAATTGCTTTTCTTAGGCCTGATTACCACACGCTGATAGGGCCTACGAACCTGTGCGCATAGTTCATTATTATTCTGGCAAGAGGAGGGGTCTAGGTATGGCACTGAGGCGCATATTGAAATTTAAACTGATAATCTGCATGTAGTTACGACAAAATGGGACCGTGATGGGTTAAATGTGTTTTATCGTTCACGTCAGTCTGTCAGCGTTTACAGACTGTGGGGCTATAAATGCAATTATGTAGTCTGCGGATAGGAAGATCTGGCTCTACAAGATTAAATCTATTTATTTATTAGAATGATTATATTGTTTGCACTTTGCAAACCTGCCAGTAGCTCATCACTCCTCATATCCGCCCTTAACAAATACCACACAACACTATTTGTCTTCCCATGGGTGTGGCTCTCTAATGAGATATCTGTTGTGTTCTGAGTTCAAATAAAACAAAATCAATATAGAGAAATCATCAGAAAGGTTGAATCCTTGACTCAGTTTTTATGAGTTTTGTAGCTTTTACTCGCCCTTACATTTATCTGGCCTTGTGAGGACATCGAAATTTAACCGCCTGAACATATAAAAGTTTCATTAACAAAGGTATGCAGGCGTGACCTTAAAGCTAATGACAGCTGTGTGAGGGGCGGGATAGTGTATCGAGACAGCAGTTGGAAATGGTGTCTTTGAGATACTGTTGTCATTACGGCTTCGTAGTATTAGAAGCAACTGCAGTACATCTGTTGTTGTATTAATTGCAGTTGTGCAAAACATTCCATGCATTCATTAAAATTCAATCTGATATGGCTGGATGCTTGGTAGCACACTCCTGATTGGATATCTGCTCTGATTGGCTAGAGGCATGGAGGTCGAGTGCATATGTAAGAAAAACTTTAGTGTCTGAATTTTGTTTTGTCTGGATTTTGACAGATTTGGATACACATTTATTTTTCTGACAATAATTTAATTTGTACACCCAGGAGCCTGCAAACATATACAAAAATCCCATCCATTTCTAGCTTAGACAAACTGCAGGAAGTAAACATGCAGTGATCGTGATATTGATATATTCCTCACATCAAGTCAAAAACAAACCTGCAGCATCTTTGACTAAAACACCCTAGTAGCTGAAGTTAAGACCTATATCTTCTCTCTCTCACACACACACACACACACACGTGCCCCTGTCATACATGTGTAGGATCATACTTGTGTAGGCTCTGCTGGTGTCATCACATGATCAAGAGCCCACAGACCATGCTGTAGAAGTCCACCTCTATTTAATACTCCCATCACATGACTTTAGCTTCAAACACAAAGCCCCCTGTTTAAGCTGTTCAATACAACCCCCCGCCCAAAGAAACTGATGATGGTAATGGGGCTGAAGAACTTGGGGGAAATATCGACTCAACAATTTTCTGACAGATATTTTGCAATTTTCTTTTTTTTTTCTCCATTTTTATGTCCAGGGGCCTTATTAACACTGGATGTGATTGGGACATGAAAATGAATCTCCCCACTTACATAGTTTAAGCCTTTCCTATATGTCAGTTTATTATTATTTGTTTATTTGGCAGAGAATAGTCATACTAATGAACTTGCATCATAAGATAAATGCATGTAAACACAACTCATTGTAGCCAGGGACAATTTTCCACCCATTGTTCTGCATTTGATCTCACAAACATGGTCCCATTCTATACTGGAGACAAGGCAAATGAAGTGTCTTGCCTTAGGACACAACAACACAACAACAGTATCATTGGTTTGAGCGGGAAAGCTGCACTGTTGCCTCACTACAGGACCTAGTATTCCCAATGGTCTCCCATCCCAGTACTAACCAGGTCCAACCTTGCTTAGCTTCTGATATCAGATGAGTTCGGGAATTCTCAAGGTAGTATGGCCGTGTGAATTTTTTTTTTTTCAATTATTTGTCTAGGCCTATAGTCATGATGTGTGGTAGTTACAGCAGCAGGAGACTTCTATTCCATTCAATTACCAGTGATGAAATGTTGACCTTGCCCTTCTATAATGGGAGTATGTCAATACAAGAGAAGACTTCTGCTCACTTCTATACAAGTCAGCCATTTTGCCAAGAGCAGAACTACCAGGACAGAGAAGCCGTTAATCCCCCCACATCAGCATCAAATGGGTCTGGTAGCTCATGTCCTCTGGCACATACAGCAGTCACATTTTGTTACAATTTAGATTTAGCAGTAGCTGGCTGTACTGTTACTATAATTTCCTTCTATTAAATCATATGTAGGCCTCTGTCAAAACATATTTTGTATATTGCAATAAACTAAAGTAAAGAACACACTTTTTTGTACTGTCACCATTAGTGTTGTCATGACAAATATTTTAAACTTACTTTGAACGCTAATGATCAAGCTCGATACCAATTTTCTCTGTGAAGATGTGAATTGTAATAAAAGTTACAATATGTCATATTCAACTAAATGTGTTTCTTTTATGTAACTACGTGGACATACTAGTACTGTAAAAGAACAAGATAGTTCAAAGTATCAGTGCCTACTCAAATTAGTATTTGATACTAAATTTATCGCTTAGTATTTGGGTATTGATTTTTTTGGCAACCTTAGTACCTGGTAAGTTCCTTATTGTGCCTAAAGGATACACATACGGTAATATACATTTAGCCAAAATGATTTAGGCTATGACATTTTTTCTTTTATAAATGGATAATACTGGATAATTTGTATCTGTCATAATAACTATATCAGTCACCCACTAAAACTGCGCTCACAGTACATTGTTTGTAGATCATATGAGTAAGTTTGGCCCTTGTGTTACACATACATTTGAGAAGCATTCACTACTGAAAGTCAGGATTGAAAAAATACACCATACAAAATCTTGCGTTGCTCCATTTTTTATTGATTTACAACACAACAACATAGTTTGTCCCCTCCAAGTCTGTTACAATGGCCCTTTGTTTGATTCACATTAAGTGAGTGGACATGACTTGAATTGTAAAGAAATACCCACAAATTGAATCACAGTTCATTCTATTTGAAGCAGTTATGTCTGAAATGTCTTGAGCTCTGCCTGCAGTCGCTGTGTGTGCATATTCATTGGGTTTTTGGACTTGTGGGAATGGCTGACTGACTGAAGCTGAACTGTTGCTTTATTTGGCTTCTGTTCCTGAGTCAGATTGTTGTTGACCAAATAAATGGTAAATGGTCACATTTTTATATAGCACTTTTCCACCTTCAAGGCACTCAAAGCACTTTACATCAAGGACCCACTCGCCCATTCACACACACATTCATACACCAGCGTACGCAGACACTAGGAGCGAGGTGTGTTAAATGTCTTGCCCAAGGCCACAACTACAGCATTCATCTGCGGGAGCTAGAATTGCACCTCCAACCTGTGGGTCAGTGGATCTGATCGCTGAACCAATGATGTTTATGTTAAGAGCGGGATTCGAATAGCCAACCTTCGGATGAGTGGACAAACACTAGCTACTGTATGCCATATGCCTTGGGCTGTAGACCTTTAGTTGTTTAGCCAATGAATCTGTGTCTTAGTTGACCAAAATTTGTATTGGTCGACTGCTCATTTTATTTAGATTATAAGGACTTCTATGGGACAAGAGCAGGAAGGAGAAGTGAGTGACTTAGCTGAAGATTTGGCATTTATATGTAAAAAAGCAGATTAAATGTATGAGTCACAAGTTTTATCTGTCTTTATATTTCCTAGTACTTTCTTTTCGCATAAATTGTTGTTTTTGCATGAACTCCTGTGCAGTTGTATCTGACCCAAACTGTACTCACAAGACTACAAGGAGATGCATAATAGTTTGGAGAGTTTTTGCCACGCCCTCTTATTTGATTAACAAAGCATGTCTTTAGACCAAAAATTTCTACAGTCACCTACAACCCTAGATCTGACAGTGAACATCATGCTCCCAAAATTTTGGATTTGTCTCACATGTTATACAGTTTTGACAGCTGTAACAACAATTTGCCTAAACAAAATTCTCTTCTGTCAAATGGAGAAAAGTTTTAGAGTGAACATGTTTCACCGTTCCAATCAGCTTCTTCAGTTCTGGTCAGATCGCTGGTGGACACTGCCTTATACCTGTCTGAAGGGAGGAGCTAACTACACTGAAACTAACACACCTATTTGTTTACGGTTTCTGTTTCTTAGCTAGGCCTATTGAACTACATTAAGTGTGAACTGTGCCTGAGTCGTATTTTGCATAATCACTCAGACCCCTAATGGGTGCTCTCACACCTATTAGCATACTGGCTATCGCTGTTGTTCTCCTTGTTTTGATTTATGGTCTGAGGGTGGAGTTATAAATAGGAGATAAATGATGTCTAGGGCCCCATTCCTGTTCAAAGATGGATTGTCTTTCATAACAAAAAATGCTTCTTTAACTCCCCTCTCAGACCATTTCTTTTCTTTGGCTAAGATCTTAGCCAGTATCTAATAGGGGTGAGAGCACCATTAGGGGCCTGAACAATGCAAAATATGACTCAGGCACAGTTCACACTTAGTATAGTTCAATAGACCTAGCCAACAAACAGAAACTGAAAAGAAAAAAAGTTAGTTTCAGTGTAGTCAGCTCCACCTTTCAGATAGATATAAGGCAGTGTCCACCATCAATCTGACCAGAACTGAAGAAGCTGCTTGGATGAGCAGCGAAACGTCTTCAGTCTAAAACTTTTGTCCAGTTGCTGGAACAAATTTTTTTTTTTACTATGGATCATACCTGAACGACTGAGGGATTACACAAACAACAATTTGCCAACCATAAAAGCCAAATTGATATAATCCTACTTATTGTAAATGTTGTGGAAGTTGGTGTCTTGGTGTAGGAGTATTTCCATTATAAGACAGCTGTTTGTTTGGGTGGCTTATTTACTGCCAGCGTTCAATTTTGTATGCCTCCACAAAAACATGTACATAATGGATTTAATCTTCTTATTTAAGATATGGTTATCTGGGGCCCACAATGTCACATGAAGCCAGTGTATAAGGAAGTGACTAATCCTGAAGAGGCGACACTCAATCAATACGAGAGGCTTGAATGAGTGTAAACATGGCTCTCAAACACAAGCCGTGGATTCGCTCAGAGATCTGTGTGTGGTGGACGTGTACTTTATATTATATTCATCCTTTAGTTTAAGCAGCAAGCAGCTCCTAGTGCAGGGTAACCAAAGATATGGCTCTGGGTTAGATAAACATGCATCTGGTCAAAAAAGGAATAATAATAATTATAATAATAAAAAGTAAAATGGTTGAAATATTTATATAGCATTTCTTTTTTGTATGGAAATTGCAATTGTAATTACATTTTTTCATTTTTCCCAACCTCTAAACTAGTCTAAACTCCAGGGTTAGAAGGCTAAATAATGAGACAGGATATTCTGTTGTCTGTGGAGGAAATATGTTATTCAAATAGTCATAGCCTTTGCAGTTGTACGACGATTCGGGCTGCCATTTCAATGCTATTCAAACAATTATAATATGCAGTTGATTCCATATTGTTAAACAAAATATTTAACAGTTTGAGTGTTGCAAAGAAACTGCTCTTTTCTCATTTTTAGACTCAACCTGCTGTTTAGCCCCAACAAAATTAAGAAATTTGACAGTTATTATTTTGGGGAGTCTCTGAGGTTGAGCTGTGAGGACAGTCATGCCTAGACTAAATACACTTGGTCCAACCACTAAGTAGTTTTTGTAGTTAAAGTGATTTTCATGTTTTACTGAACATTACTTGATTTGGGAGGATTTAATGAAAATAAGTTTTACACCAGTCAAGCTGCAGTTTGTTGTTAGTTTTGTAAAACATATTGAGGGAGAGTCAGAAGGATGGCAGAATTCCATTCATAAGTCAGGCAAAAATGGATGGTATTTTTTTTTATCTTAATTATCTCCTTGTTCCATTCAGCAGCCACAGAAACAGTTTTTATTAGGTCACTGTCATTCAAATGAACAGAGCCACTGCACAATATTATGTGGGTTTATGCACAGCTCAACCATCAGGGCTGAACATTATGCTCTTTATTGCCCACATGTTCCTGCACAGATTGTACAGGGGCATGTAAAGAGACTGTGCATAGTTACTTCCACACAACACTGCTATGTGCAACTAATTTCAGAAGCACAGAGCTACTAACACTATATAGATATAGACTGCTCTCCTCAGGAGTATCACTGCACAGGCTGCTGTCAGATAAACTCCGCTATGAGCTGTAACACATACACTGATAGAACTGTCAATATTGCTTTGCCTGGGATGTTCCACATGGGTCAGTGTTTAGAGCACTGCCCCCCACCAAGCTGAAGGATGGAGGGTCAATTCCCGCTCTGAACAAGTTCTGTCGTGTCACTTCACCCACTTTGCCTAGTATGAATATGGTGGTGGTGTTCGGTAGGGCTGATGGCGCAGATTGGCAG
>KN483979.1:19534-40014 GCA_000787095.1 Periophthalmodon schlosseri
AGGTACCTATAGCACACTTATTTACCTGTCAATAAATATACTCCATATATATTACTATATATCTAACTAATAATAATCATCTAATAATCTATAATCTAATATGAAATAATTTAAAAATGATCTAATAATCTATTTTGTTTTTACCCAAATAGATTAGTGACCCAGTTACATCAAATTGTCTATCGTAGTGTATGCACATTACTCACACACACACACACACACACACAGTACAAAAAAGTATTACACATTATTGAGGTCAAAACAGTCAATCAATATAACTTTTTTTGTTCCCGAGGGAACATTTAAGCACATAGAGCAGTAAAATACAATAATAATAGAATATGCAAACAAAGTCTCAGTGCAGCTCAACAGGTAGGTTCATCAGATCCAGTGTCAGGGCGGTTTGAGGTGTGTAACAGTCCTCGGGACAAAAGTGTCCCTCATCTTTGTCCTGTAGCATGACAGCAGCCTCCGGGGGGAGCCAGGTGAACGCTGGACGCACAACAGGAAAGCCTCTTCTAAACCTCTCTGCTCTGTTGTTTCGGTCTGTGAAAGTCTGTTGCATTGTTGTAAAAAGTCTGTATCATTTCAGAGCTAACTGGTTAGAAATAGCTTAGATACAGGAAAAACAAACTGCTCAAATCACACAACCCAATAGTCCTTAACTTCCGTCCTTTGAACTGTGCATGCTGCATTTCTTCATTAAAAATTTAAGATAAAAATGTGAAAAGTTTAAAAACTGCTCTGTGTGCCATCAGTTGGCCACAAGAGCAGCCAACCACAGCCATGGCAACCATGGAGTCAAAACAATAAAATCTCTCAAGAAAAACATACCCATGTCACCACACTTTTTACAATTTGTGATAGAATCTAGAATCAAGTGATAGAATCATCACACACCATTTTTGTCTGGTCCAGCTTGCCCCCTCCCCCGCCCCTCCCTCCTCCTGAACCAGCCCAGGCCACATGCACAGACCACGAGGGGGAGAAGGTGAACATCTACTGCCTGAGCTGCCGCGTGCCCACCTGCTCCCTGTGCAAGGTGTTTGGAGCCCACCAGTCCTGCACGGTGGCCCCACTCACACAGGTCTACCAGCAGCAGAAGGTACACCAGCATAACATAAAGGTACCTAACTCATGTTTAATAAGCCAAACTAACCTCACACCTTGTTGACGGTGTGCTCCAGGATGAGTTGAAAGAAGGGCTAGACTCTTTGGCGGAACACAGGACTAAAATACAGACTGTAATCGATGAACTTAACCAGATGTGCATTGACTTAGAGGTAAGTACTGTGGGATTTTTGCCTATTCTGCATGTTTTAGGTGGATTACTGCTTAGACATGGAGAGACCATACAAAGCCCACACAAACCAAACTCAGGATCTTCTTATTGTAAAACAAGAAGGCTGGTCACACAGCCACTATGTCCCCCTATAAGCTTGCAGGTTCAAATCTCACTTTAAGGCACTTTATGATGTATCTGTTATTAGATATTTCTAGTCAGTTGCCCATAGTCCAGTTGCAGTATATATAGCTTGTTGATATAGGAAGGGCATCTGGCATAAAAGAAAAATTTCAAATAAATATGTGGTTATTGAAAAGGAGTGCGATTCTATATTCTGCTTGCAATTTGTTCTAATGATCTGTGTCCGTGTCTAACAGGAAGCATACAGGGTACAGAAGCAGACTGTCACTGACAAGTTTGAGCACATTAATTCCATTCTGGAGGAGAGGCGAAAGGTAAACAAACATAATACAATAGTCACTGGTGTAATTGTATGGAGCTAGCCTCCTGTTATCGCACCCATCTAAATGTCCTGTGTGTGTAGTCTATGACGGAGGTGGTCAGCGCAGAGGAGGAGGAGAAGACGGGCCGGGCCAAAGCTCTCCTCAGGCGCTATGGAGATACGATCTCTGCTAACAGTAAGCTGCTGGAGAGGGCCCAGGCTAACATGGAGGACACCGACTCTGTGGCATTTGTACAGGTACCAAAGACAATGTGTTACAATGGGTTTCACTGGACAAACCATCAAAGCAGTCCAGATTAATACAAATTTTGAATGAGAACAAAAACTTAAAATAATTGATACATGATGAAATACTCTTCAAATAAAATCTCAAGATTCAATCACTTTTCAATATGGTGGCTGATGGGCATAGTATTCTAGAAATATTACTTTTTCTACAATGTCTTCCCTGTCCTCCTGTAATTTCTTCATGTTGGCTGCAGCAATATGAAATGAAGCAAAGGATCATGGTCAGTGTAGTTCTCTCTTCAACAGTGTGTTACAGCAGGACCAGGAGCTCACCTTACATTCAACAAATTGTAAATTTATTGTTAGACTGTTGTTAGTGGTATCACATTGCCAATGTAGTTTACATCCCTACTTTCAGATCATCTAATGATGTATACAGTTAAAAAGTGGTTAAAATGTTTTATTTTTTTTTATAACTGAATCTAACTCAAGATTGTTATTACTTTTCATGCCATTTGCACTGTTAAAGCCCCACCATGTAACTTTTAGATAGGTAAAGCGAAAACAAAACAAAAAACAAAACATGCATCCTTACTGTGAGCAGGCTTGCAGGGCCTCCTCCTTGTTTCCATATTTTCCATATTCTTTTGGCTATAATCTTCCACAGTATGGCATAACTTATCTTTCTCCATAGAGAATATTTTGACTTTCTATTTCCATGTAATGATGTAGGTGATGTGCCACCTCCAAAGTTACATGATGTTACTTTAATAGCAGCAGTACACTGTAAAATAATGCTTTATTCTCTCTGTTTCCAATCAGAGCTCCAAAGAACTCATAGACAAGTGAGTATCAGCAGACCTTCTAGATACAAAAATGTGTTACTTTCTGAATGAACATTTAGTGCTTCTCTTGTACATGAAAACTTCCTGTGTTCAGGTTGCTAGGAGCGGCTGCCTCGTGCCCCTCAGAGACACTGGACCCAGACGATGAGAACCTGAGCCATTACCAATATAACTTCAGCCGACAGTACAGGGCCCTGCTCAGCTTAGACTTCCCCAGAGGTAACAGCACACAGGGTAGGCTTAATGGAGACATATTACGCTTTTTAAAGCGGAACTTAACACTAAATCAACTTTTTTTTGCTACTAAACTGTGTATATGTTGTTTTATAAGCATTGCCTATTATATTTTTTGGCTATTTTAGTGCAAACTAGATCAATTTACAGGTTTGTGGTCAAAAACATAAATCCTGACTCCAGTGGCCACTGCAATTTCAGGTACTACATGACATCACACAGCGCTGTCCTGATTACAGGGCAGCCAGGTGCTTCCAATTACAAACACCTTGCTACAGGTTCGGAGTTTGAAGTGTGGACACCTGTTAGACCAATCACACTGTTCCTTATATGTCCAGACCCTGCCACTCCTCCCCCCTCACTCACCCCTTTAGTCCTCCAGGTACTGCACAGTTTAACAGCTCTATTTGAAATGTGGTTGTGGGCAAAGTTTAGGTGTTTAGTCCCACTTTAAACACATATGTGAACTCGCCACTTGTCTTTTTAATTATAACTTACTACTACACTAAGAAACCAGGTTAGGACATACTTTTTACTAAATATTTTTTACTATTAAAGTGTAGATTCTCACTGAAGGCATCAAAACTATGAATGAACACATATGGAATGTAATACACAAAAAAGGGGTGAAATAATTCAAAACGTGTTAGATTTTAGATTCTTCCAAATAGCCACACTTTGCTTAGATCACTGCTTTGCACACTCTTGGCATTCCACTATTGAACCCTAATAAGGCACAGCTGTGAAGTGAAAACCATTTCAGGAGACTTCATCCTGAAGCTCACTGAGAGAAGGCCAAGGGTTTGCAGCACTGAATCTGAATCTAAAACATAAAACAGATTTAGAGTTATATAACTGTTTTTCTTTTTTACATAATTCATTGCATTTTTCTTCATATACTTAATGCCTACAATATGTATCTGCAATATATAAAGTAGTGCACATTGAAACATTGAATGAGAAGGTGTGTCCAAAACTTTTAACTGAAAATTGAAGTTTATATAGACATGTGAAAGGAGAAATGAGCAGTATGGCTATTCTCCACAACATGCAACATTATACCAATAGTCTAATGCAGGTTTTCATTTCTTAGAGCTGTTTCCATGTCCAGAGCTAAAAATAACCAGCACATGTGACAACTGACTTGACTGTATATTGATCACTACCAGGAAGTGTTTACAGCTACATAAGTTAAAAACAAATAAACTCTTTTAATCCTAAAAATATATGGCATCTTAAACATGGGTTCACTTCTATTCACTAAGTTTTGTGCTTAAAATTATACTTTGCCTTGTTGCAAGTATCTTAAAATTATTTTTTAAAAACACATTAAAGGTGCTGCATGTAACTTTTCTAGTGGAAAGTCCGCCACACTGCTTGTCTTCATGGTACTGCTTTGTCTGGAATGTTCCATTTGCCTGGCAGGTCCAGATGATATCTCTCTGTATTTTTTATACAAAAACATATCAGTTTTATCAGTACGCCCTTTGTCGCGTCTCAAGCCAGAACCAAACATAATCGTCCAGTCAGATTTGTTTTATTTCAGTGACGCATGTGAAGCGAAGGAGCAATGACATTTCTCTCACCGATTGACACATTACACACAGATTAACAGTAAGAGCTTAGTGCTTCGCTCATGGATTCTACAGAAATCCGCTATGTTTTTCAATCCCTTGTAATATTTTTTTTGTTTCTTTTTTCCATGTAAGCAGCCACATTTGTTTCGATATGGACGAAATATGCATGTGCCTAATTGGCTAATTCACCTGCGACTCACGCCCCTCTATATTCAGAAAGATTCACTGGTGATCAGACTTACATCTTTGTAAAGTATTGAAGAACTGTGTGTTCTGGATCTTAGGCAATCATAGCAGTGCATTAAACTTACCTTTTTCCATGGAGACAAGAAGGTGATGCCACCAGGTTAAGGCCTGTGGAAGGAATGCATGTTTTTCAAGGTATTTTTAACCAATCAATTCCATGCTATTTTTTAAGTTTGGCCAATGAATTTACTGTTGGACATATACAAGTGAAACGGGTTGAAGAGTTAGGAGAGACATTCAGAACTCTAGCATATGTTCTGCAGTCTAAAGCATTCAATATTATGCAGTATGCAAATTTGTTTAAAAAATCTAACACCCCATTTTTGTGTTTCACCTGTTAAAGAGGACGTCCCAGAGGAGCTTGAATCTGAATCAGAGACAGAGGACACAGCAGACATAGAAGAGACAGAGGACACACCTACACAGTACATCGAGTCCCCCTCACAAACTGTAAAAGACTGTCCAGTGATCTTCCTGCCTGAGCCGCTCCTGGTACAGGACAGTGAGCGAGGGGACAGAGAAGGGACGCAGCTGCAGCGGGACAGTGGGGACACAGTGGACAGAGTGGACAGAGCGGACAATGGGGATAGGGAGGACATGGTGGACAGGGGGGACATGGAAGCGACAGAGCTGAGGCACAGAGGAGCAGACTCGGTTCAGACCCAGAGGGAGGAGAGCCCAGAGGAGACTTACCAGAGACCAGCAGTAAGGCCTGTGTCTGCTGAAGCGGTGAAGGAGGAGGGCATGACAACACTACAGGTACAGTACATATACACACACTCAAGGCCACTGTGGGTTTTTAGTTCAGTAGACAACTTTTGTGAAAAAATAAACTAGTAAACTAGGAATAGGAAAAAACAATTGAACTAGGAATCAGTATGTAATCAATGCACAATGAAAAGTCCTATTTATTTATTTATTTATTTATTTATTTATTTAAACTTTCATTTAACCAGGTAAATCACTGAGAACTAATTATTTTAATTCTACACTTCTGCACTAAGTAATGATTGGCTGCAGGTGCTGGGGTTTAGGTAGTTTAGATAGATAGATAGACATTACACATAATGAATAGTTATAGCTATATACCTGGAGTTATAAAGTGTTTTTGTTGTTACTTTGTTAATAATTGAGGCCCAGTGCCACTGTTTCTTGTGAGTTCAGACTTTTGTCTATTCATTTGACTGTCTTCCTTTACTAATCACTTAAAGGAAGTCACTGCAGGGTCTGATGACAGCAAAACAATGCTACACCAAGAGTCGGAGATGGTCAAACAAGATGGAGGAAAGGATGCCAAATCCACTTTGAATGAAGAGACAGACACATTGCTTTATCCTGGATGGTACAGACATGGCAGCTGGGGAAGAGACAGTCCAATTAACAAAGAAAAACAAACAAATTATTCAGATGTTAATATTGCCAGTCCAAATATTGTTTCAGAACTGATTCAAGATCAAATTGTCCAGCAAGAAGAAGCTACCAATGCTCCAGAAATACCTTGTCCACGACTGGATAGCCAAGATGTGAAAAATATGTTGCTACAATTCTCAAATCAAAATGAAATAAAACTAATTCAACCAAAGTTGGAATCTGACAATGAAATTGAGGATTTGCAAGTTCAAATTGTCCAGCAAGAAGAAGCTAGCTATGCTCCAGAAATACCTTGTCCACGATTGGACAGCCAAGATGTAAAACTGGATGATAAAAATACACCTCTACAATTGTCAAATCAAAGTGAAATAAAACAGATTCAACCAAAATTGGAATCCAATAATGAAATTGAGGATTTGCAAGATTTGGAATGTTTACCACAAGCTATGAATGAAAATTTTGAAGAAATTTTTGATGATGGCACCACTCAAGATGATACAAATAATTTACCAATGGAGAAAAGTCATTCGCAAAATAAAATCACAGAATTTGACAAAAATGAAAATCAACAAATTTCAAATGATGATATTTTAAGTTCTGACAGTGATGGTGAAGAACTGATTGATGGAATTTCGGAAATACAAATTGGAAGTGACAACAGCCAAATCGACAAAGAAAATGTAATGGAAGAAGTTGCAAGCGATAGTGAAGATACTATAAGAAGCCAGCAGGGGGCGCTAGAGAATACTGGACAAGCACTGGATCCTGGATTAAGAGGGAGTGTAGCGGTACAGGTAAAAAAGTTTTTATTTTGAAATTTCCAACTTCTTCACCACCTGTTTCTGCTGGCTACACCACAATATGCCGTTCATGTCTTTTCACTTTTTTGCTGGATTACATTTTTTTCACTTGATTGTGTGAGTTTTGTTGTGTCATTGAAAAAGCTTGTTGTCTTGATCCATGCTTATTGTTATCATGCTTTTTGTTATATATATATGTTGTCTTCCATTGCTTCACAGAAAACTAAAATAGTGTATTTAAAATGGTTTGAAATTGGGCAGCAATAAGTCATTTACTATCAACATGGTTGTCACCATGAAGATGTGATTGCTTTGCCTGGAATTTTCCACAGTCTGGCATTAAGCTTTATTATCTCCATGGAGAGGTGCTTTAACCGTTAAGAGAAGACTGAAATTTGACATGATCAACTAATCCAAGAATCCCATGCATTTCAGAACATGTTTGTACCGATATAAACTGCAGGGTTCGCAACTGTTATAGAAAAGGTATGAAATTTTGTGTTTGCTGATGAATTTATATTTTGCGATATCTATATATCTTGCAGCTGTAGGGTGAGTGATAGATGGCGGCTGAAGGGGCTGATGGTACAGATTTGTAGCCTCTTTTCTGTCAGTCTGTCCCTAGAGCAGCTGTGGCTATAGAAGTAACTTACCACAACTGAGTATGAGAAAGAATGAATAATGACTGCAATGTAGCACTTTAAAAGGCTTGTAAAAATTTAAATAAAAAATGTAAGCCATTATTATTATCTAGGGTAAAAACAAAGCTGACACCTTGCTTTCTCTGGCAAGCTGCTAAATTAAAACAATTGCTTTTCCTGAGTCACGTTTCTATATCATTTTATATGTGTTTTCATTATGTTATACCATGCCTCACCATTCTCTGTCTCTCTCTGTCTCTCTATCTCCATCTCTCCCTCACCTATCCATCCTCCTCCCTCCCTACTTCCGTTCAGGCGGTCACTCTGCTCTTCTACCTGCTGGCCTTCCTGGTCATCCTGCAGAGGTTTTGGGTCTACATCGGCCGCTACATTCTCATATAAGCCCACAGCACAGGAGCTGTCCACTGTCACTGCTGCATGTCCAGGTATAAGCCCACACTACAGGAGCTGTCCACTGTCAGTGCTGCATGTCCAGGTATAAGCCCACACTACAGGAGCTGTCCACTGTCAGTGCTGCATGTCCAGGTATAAGGCCACACTACAGGAGCTGTCCATTGTCACTGCTGCATGTCCAGCTACACCAAGCTACCTGCATCACAGCACTGTCTAAGAAGGAGGACTAAACATTTACTAGCATGCACGCATTTCTCTGTGCTGACATCTTGTGGTTGCATGAGGAGTTAAAAAAATACTGCCTATGGATTTTTATTTTTTTTTACTGTACATAAGTTGCCAATATCCATCTGTTGTACCTGGACAGGCTGATGGTAAAATTCCAAGTCACACATTAAAATACAAAAACAATATCACAAACACTGGCACTACAAGAACTTCACATTAGTAACGCACACAACAACAAACAACAGCAGACTAAACACAGTACAGGGCAGGTGCAAACAAGAGCTGACGGGAGCGATTCACCACCACAGACTAAGGAGTGGACTTGTCACATTTCAGCATATTTTTCTTGTATAAAATGAATAAAGTGCTACAGTGAATTGTCCTAAAAATAAGCTGATATTGCACATAGCCTACAGTGCTGTATGTATTGCACGACCATAAAGATAATTAGTTTAATCAGATTTTGAATTTTAAATGTTGAAAACATGTTTTTATTCTGAATTTTAATGTCAGTAAATTTTGTGCACTTGTGTATCTTGCTTTTCTCAGTTTAAAATGTCAAAATGAAAAATTACATCTTTTAAATATTCAATGCCTGTTTTCAAACCTACAAATTTAAGAGTGTAAAAAGGCAAGATGTAGCCACCATTCATAGCTTGTATCCAAAATAATATTAGTAGAGTAGTAACACAGTGTGGACTTACAAAATTACTTTCAGAGGAACAGAGAAATATATCAGAATCTGAATTTGTCATTTCAGTATACAAATTACCAGAGGTAGGGGCTTGCAAGTTGTGACCTGGACTCGAGTCAGGCTTGAATCACTATTTTGAGGACTTGAGACTTGACTTGGACTAAGACTTGGGACTTGACTTGAACTTGAAGGCCAATGACTCCTCAAAAAAAAAAGTTTTTAGAAAATACATTTCTCCATAGAGTTAATACTTTCCAAATTTTACAAGAACAAACTGGACCATGTCGCTCACCACTTCTCTATTTTTTACTATGGACGTAACAATAAAGTAGAGGACTTGTACTCGACTTGGACTTGTGGGCCACTGACTCGGGACTTGTCTTGGACTTTCCTGTCTTTGATGTTGGACTTGACTCAGACTTCCCTCCGGTGTGTTTGACTCCCTGTTGTCTGCCATAGACTGAGCCAGAGCCCAGTCCTGCTCCCTCTTCGTCTCTGCCCGACGCTCCTCCACGTCGCCCCACGTTCTACTTCTCCTGGCTCAGCCATCGGGACAAGAGCCAGTGAAGACAGAGAGACCCAGCTAGTCCGCTTCAGAGTCCAGACTGGAGCTTGGTCTGGACTGGGGCCTTTCTCAGCAGGATGGGGTTTATGTGATGTACTTGGTAGAGTGCCATGTAATTGTATTAAGAATAATAATATGAAGACATTGAACTAAAATGGTACTGAGATTTTTAAACCTAGTAGACTGAAATAAACCTACAAGTCGTGTGATAGTTGAAAAGACAAATATTTCTCAGATGTTGGTCCACATAGAGAATAAATAGGAGCGTGTGCATTTTCCTTTTGCAATGAAAAGAGCAGATTTTGTGCATTTATTTGTGCACACTGAGAATAACAGGCCATGTTTGCTACTCGTACCATGACATGAATGATTTTTCATTTCTCAAGTTATGTAATTATGACATATATCTTCAGTGTTACTCCACCACAATTGATGTCCTCTTTTGCTGCGCAAGAGTAGATTCTGTTTTGTTAAAGGTGCACTAACTTTTGTAGAGGGAGATCTGTCTCCTGCTGGTCTCCATGGAGATGTTACTGCTTTGCCACAGTATGGCAGTAACCATATACACCTGCACAATAAGCAAACCAGTTTAGAGGTCAGATCTGTGGAGAGGCAAACCCTCTCACAGTTAGGAAAAAGGTATTGTTTAGGAATAAAACACCTGTAATTGAATTAAATGGATACTTTAATGCAACAGTGTGCAACATTCTAGGCAAAGCAATAACATCGTCATGGAAACAAGCAGAGGGGAGACACCCCACCAGAAAAGTTACACAGTGCACTTTTAAGCTTTGTTTTGTGCACACTTGATTTTATTTTAGAATTCAATTCACTTTTGAAGTGCTGGTGCTAATTACAATGGTAAGCATTACAATGGTTCTATTTTCACATTCAGTGTTAAAATAATAAAACATTTCTAGATTATTATTCACTGGGCTATTATTTCATAGTGTGTTTTTGGATAGCCAACACGAAATATGCAATATTATTAGATTTTTTTTTCACGATGTCACTGAACTAGGCCTACTGAACTGCTATTTGTGTCATTCATCAATAAAAGGTGATTTTTTTTTTTCAAACTAACTTTAGTGTATTATTTTCATGTTGTCATATTATTTTTAACACAAAATCCTTCTAAGCATGTAAAATTATAAAACTGTTGTTATGCAGTGGGTTGCGATTTATGCAATTAAAAAAAAATCTAATCCATAATTTAATCAAATAAGAAAGACAGAAAAACAAATACATAACAGTGTTTATGCAGTCCTGATGGTCACCGGAGTGGGTCCTCAGTGCTTCTTCATTACCCGTCTGCGGTCGCCCTCCTCCCGCAGAAGGAGCCGAGCTGAGCCGTGGCTGTTTTGGATCTCTACGCTCACACTTCCACGGGCTCCTCCTGTACCTCTCTACGGACAAAACACCCCCGGCACAGCGGACCCCAGAGGCCCACGCCCGACCTACCGCCTCATCGCGTACGATCCGAGACCCACCTTTGCGAGATCCCACTTTTATTTGCGCTAAAACGACGCCATGAACCCCGCCAGTCAAGGTAACTGTTAGCCTAGCTTCCGAGTTAGCTTAGCATCGAAAACAGCACATTTTAGCCGCGACAACTAGCTTATTTCGCACGGTGTCGCGTATTAAGTTGGTACAAGTTTATGTGAGCCCGTGTCAAAGTGTTCAATGGTTATTTGACGTGTTTGTTGTGAATAAATAGCAGTAGTAGAGTCGTTAGCTTAGGCCGTAAAAGTGACAGTGACAGCCAACAGAAGAGGGGCGGATTAGGTTTCTCTCCAACAAACTTCTTGACACGTGTTAAACAGGCACAGATGACGTTATTTTAATGTTTATGCCGTTTATTTTTCTGTCATGACATGGGAAACGAATTAGTCATCGATAAACTGTAAAGGAGGGATAGTTTGGTGCGGTTTGGAGCTAGTAAAAGAACTTGGAGCAGAGTGGCAATATTTCTACTTATCAATATTTGGATCAGATTTTCTTTTAAAGGGCCCATATGGTGCTATTTTTTTATTTATGTTCTAATGTTGTTTCCTCATCAAAAACATACCTGGAGTTGTGTTTTGTTTCTTTCACACATGTTTTAACACACAAACCCTGCATATTCAGACTGTGTTCTTCCATTGAACTGAAAACACTCATATAACACCCATATGGTCATGTGGTAATACAGGAAGAGCTCCACTGTGTTTTTAAACTCCATACACCTTCACTAGAATCATTTGGATCATTTTAGCCCTGGAATTGCCAATCTCTACTGAACTAAATTAAAAGGAGCTGTTAACTTGAAAACTACCACTACGTTACATAGGTGGAATAGGATTTTGGGTTTTATAGATAGATGTAGAGAGACTAGTAATAGAGGATTACAGAAACGTGTAAATGAAACAAAACACAGCTCCAGGTATGTTTCTGAGCAGTTAACCACATTCTAACATGGGTTAAAGCTCACAAGAGTCCATTTTGTGTCATATAGGACCTTTTAAATTGCACTATGTAGCATTTCTGATGAGAGAACTCTCTGCCACCTCTTTGTCTCCATGGAGATGTTATTGTCTTGCCTGGAATGTTCCACAGTATGGCATTAAACGTCACAGATCTGACTTGTAACTTGCGATACCTGCTTGTCTCCATGGATGTAGCAAAATTTAATGTCATACTGTGTGGAATATTGGGCATCGCAATAACATCAATAACAGTAAAGCAGGTGATGGACTCTTCACCCGAAATGTTACATAGTGCACCTTCAAATCCAGCCAAATCCATTTATGCTCATTTGCAGAGTGCCAATGTATTGTTTCAACATGTAGCATCAATTCTAGTTTCAAGATACTTTGCCCACATTGTCCACTCCAGTCTACAAAAATATCTAGTTGTATATTTAATAAAGCTGCTAAGATTATTAAATTATTGAACAAACTATGATCTTATGAGGATATTCTTGAACGGCCTACAGGCCTAGAAAAATGTGTAGATGTTTAGTTGATTAATCGGTCGATGGAGTCTTAGTCGACCAAAACTACTATTAGTCGACTCATTTTATATAGATCATATGGTTTTATGGGACAACAGCAGAAAGGTAAAGTTAGTTAGTGAGTGAGTTAGCTAAAGATTTGGTATTTATAAGTAAAAGGGCACATATGATTCACAAGTTGAATCTGTCTTTATATAAATACTTTGTTTCTTAATATCTTTTTCTGCATTAATAGTTGTTTTTGCTTCAACTCCTATGCTGGTGTGGTCACTTGAGTGCAGTTTGACCAATCACAGTGAAGGGTGATCTCTCAGAAGAAGCAGATAGTTGTAGATACCACTTTAAAGCAATATAAAGCTGGTGAACAAGATAGGGCTGCAAGATTAATTGCAATAAAATTTAAATCACTATTTGAGTTATGACAATCCAACTAACATAAACTGCACTGCTATTTATTAAAATTTGAAGTTTATCCTTTTATATTGTTACTATTATATTTTAACTACATTACTCAGCCCTTTGATAAGTCTAAATAAAAGATTTCATTTATTTAAATGTATCAATCATTTTGACATTGGTAACATTGCAGTGTTTCTACATAGAATTTGACATCTATCTTCTCTTCCATCTGAAATGATGAACACAGACTGCAGGAGGTCACATGGAGGACTTCCCTGTCTCAAACCACGCTCACATAACCCTGCTGTCTGTCTATGAACACATTCCTCTTTCTCAAATAATGCTGAAGTCACTTATCTCTCACAGAAGCAAAAAATCACAAGGAATTTTGAACAGGGGAGGAGGGGGAGGAGGAGGAGGAGGGCAGGTGCAGAGGAGAAGGAGGAGGAGGGCAGGCGCAGAGGAGGAGGAAGAGGCGCAGTAGAGTTTACATTCTTGGCCCAAACCCGACCTGAATTTGTGTATCTTTGCTGTGTTGTGCGTTTAGTGAGGGTGCAGAGCCTCACTGAGCTGTGCCAGCTGCCCCAGTGCACTGAAATTAACCTAAAAGGAGGAGAAGGTGCGTGAGTGATAGTGTGTGGCTGAGACATGCAGCGAGGAGAGGAGCAGAGGAGTGGTCTAGAAGAGGAGAGAGACGGATGCCCTCCCTGAAAGAGCAACAGGAAGAAGCGAGGCAAATGCTTCTGGTACAGGACAGCAGACGTGCCTGTAGAAAAACTATACATGTGAACGCATGAAGCCCTATCAGGTGCACTTTTTCTGCAACTAAAACTTAGAATGTTGCGGAACATTAAAATTCAGGTTACTTGACGTAACTCTGGATTTTTTTGGGCCCCATCTAATCTAAGGTTCAGGGGACAAGGAGGGCTGGTGCAGGTGAGGAGGAGGATGGCAGGTACAGAGGAGGAGGAGGGGGTCAGGTGGAAAGGAGGAGGAGAGGAGGAGCAGAGAAGGAGCAGGTTTGGTATGTGTGTGCGTGTGTGTGGAAGGTGTGGCTAGAATGTAAATATTTCAGGAGGCCACTAGACTGGTTGTAGCTGTCACTGTTACTATAAGATATTCTGCCTCATGCTGTGTCATTGTGGTTAGCTTTACATGAAATAATAATACAGTCTGTTACAGAGCATATTACATTACATCTGTCAAACAGGTCTAGCGTATTGTCTAATAATTTTACTTAAATTATTTGATATTAAATAACTACTAATTAGGGTGTTGTAAACAAACAAAACAAAACAAAACTGTACCTACACCCAGATGCTAATCTATTGTAAAACTAGTCTTGAAGATCATCCACCTGCCTGCACACTGGGGCAGAGTTTGTTGGCTTAGGTACTGCTGTCTGAGTCAATATTCCTGAAGGAGGGTGGAGCACTCCCTGGCACTTCATAGCCGGATGTTCTTCTCAAACACATCACGTCACCTTTGCCAATAAAATCCTTGTCTTGTATCATACACACAATGTTTATAGGGCGGAAAGATTTGGGATAAATATCTAATTGTGTTTTTTTCAGACGAGTATTGCAATTGCAATTTATATTTGCAATTTGCGTTTTAATAATAGGATTCTGTTGCTTATAAACTACAGGGTTAGTCGTTTTTAAACTGGATATTTAGTTGTTTGTGGAGGAAAATATGGTACTAAAAAAAGGCAGCCTTTGCAATTTGTTAATTGCCTGCATTCAAATTGCGATTTCGATTTGATTGGGATTAACCTTGCAGCCCTACATTTTTATCATGACCGCAATGTATCACTATATATTTCTCAATAACCCAAATAATAGCAGTGTATGTTGTAAGACTGCAACAGTTAACCCGAATAATTGTGACAAGTCGACTATTAAACTAATCGTAATTTAATAATTGGCCTTGTTATGTGGAGTACTGACTCTGAAATGCATGCCAAAAGACCTTCTATAACAAACACGCTGGAATTATTAACTTAAAATGTCAAAAAGGAAAAACAATTACTGATTTCCATTCATTTATGTCACCATATTTCAACATTTATTTGGTTCAGAATGTATTTACAAAATCTCAGTTTACAGTTTAGATTAGATAGATTAGTTTAGATAGAATTGTTTGACTGGGCGACTAATCTAAAAAAAAAAATCGCTGACCTGTCGACTACTAAGACAAATCATTAGTTGCAGCCCTAGTGTCTTGATTGATGCTTTTTCTTGTCTACTAAGACAAATCATTAGTGTCTTGATTGATGCTTTTTCTTGTAAATTCCAACATCTAAACAAATGGCCGTTCTAAGAAGCTATTTTCTTGAACACAAATGTAATCCCATTGCTTTCTGTTTTGTTTTAGTGTCTTACCACTTTGACTTGTGAGTAGACAGATGTAGGTTAAAGGAGCTCTCAGACTAAGTGCCCTGCTAGTATCTACTTACAGCAGCTCTGGCCTCTTCCTGTCCACTGTTTGTGAGATACCACAGGATACAACCGCTCTGTGCTGTAGACAGATACTGGGGCTTTTACTGTTTTTGTTTTTTTTAATAAACATATAGATTACACTTCCTTATAAGATCCTGTTGCAGCGTCAAAGAGCATATCACTACTGAGACCGGGAATGTGACATCACACATAGCTAGGCCCGTCACCATCATTTCTATATCGACTTACCATTCAGTAAATGAGACATGGAACAATCATTTTTGAGGTAGCAATAAATAACTTCTGACTCAAATAATGACTACTACCACTGTCTGTGAGAGATACTGGAGAGTCAACCACCCTGTGCCTTTTACAGAGCTGGGACTGAAATACTTTAGCAATACTTTAACTTCAACATTTTTTATTTGATTTGTATTTATTTTTTTAAAAACAAGTAATATTGACTTTAATGTTAATTTCTCAAACAATGAAAAACAATACAGAATTTTAATTAATTGTTCCTTAAAACAAAAAATTGAAATTCTGCTCCAAACCACATGCTTTTACTGACAGAAGATTGATGGAAACCTCTGATAATCATGAGAATTTTAGAAGAAAAAAGAATTTCAATTTCAGATGAATCTATTCTCCAAAAAATGTTAAGCACTTTTTTATCTGGCTGTTTGTCACATTAACTATACTGGATTTGTCAGAAAATGTTCAGTTATTTCAGTTTTTTGGTCATGGTGTCAATGATTGGAAATTGTGATGTTTTTTCTCACACACTTGTATCATTCAAATTTGATATTCTGACATCCCACTAGTCTTATTAATCCTACTAGTTAGGGCTGCGAGACTAACCTTTGACTACCGGTAATTTGAATTGACACAATTAGCAAATCGCAAAGGCTGCAGTTTTTGAAGTACCATAATTTCCTCCATAAACAACAACATATCCTGTCTTATTCTGCATAATAAACGCTAACCCTGTAGTTTAGACCTGGTATTCTTGTTTGTTAGTTTGTCAGTTCATATTTCAGTCTGTTTGTCACTTTTCCTGAACGCATTTAATGAACTTTGAACAGAATCGTATCATTAAAACATAAATCGCAAATCTAATCACAATTGCAATGTACATATTTTTATCAAATCGTTCAGTCCTAGTCTTTAGTTGGTGATTTATTTGACTAACTTTGTCTCTGCTGTTGTCCTTGTTTTCACTAACCTATCTGTCCTGTCCTCTGTCCTCTGTCCCCATGTGTCAGACATCAACCTGAACTCTCCTAACAAGGCTGTGGATGTAGATGGAGCTGGCAGCCTGACGGACGTGCCCGTGGAGGGGGCGATGAGCAGCCCTAACCCTCTGCCGCCCGGGCTCACTGAGGAGGAGGCTGAGGAACTGAGGAAGGAGCTCCTCAAGGTCAGAGACACACAGTCTGAGCCAGCACACACAACAAGGATTTTTATATGCACAGGTACTGCATTGGGTGTTCAGAGTTGACAGTCCAGGTATTTAGAAGAGTGATAAAGAGATCCAAATCACACATTACCAGTGTTAATTTCGTTGACGAAATATTTGTGTCTTAGTTTTGGTCAATGTTTTATTTTTGCTGATTGAAAGGAATAAGTGGAGACTAGATTAAAGTTCACTTTTCAATCCCAGAGCCCCAAACCAAACATGTCCCATGAAGCAATGAATACATACAATTTTATCATTTAAAATAAAAAATAAATATTCTGATTGACTAAACTATTATGAATTTATCACCTAAATTACTAAAATGAAAACTTTATTGTGTACGTTTACATGTGGGGCTGGCCGATATGGCAACAAGAATTCAATCTTGATCACATTCCTGTGACGATCGGCTTTTTTGATGATCTCGTTATATCATGGTTCACTATGTGTCTTTTTAGTACAGCTCTATGCTCCCACAGACTTTTTCCTAGACACTCCTCCTATTGGTTAGACTCTGTAAGGTTCTGAGTGAGTGACTGCTGGACCTTTCAGCGTAACCTTTCAGAAGAAGCCAATGACTTTATCAACCTTGCGAAATGATATAGCTATAAGAAAATTGTGACATTAAAGCCATTATATCGCCCACCTGTATTTACATGGCCAGTAAAATCTGTTAGCTAGAATAACTGACTAAACACCCATGAGATCTGATTTTGGTGTCAGCTACTCAATGGATTTTGTATTTGAAGACAAAGTACAAAGAATTTTCAAATAGCTCTTAATCTTTAACCTTTTTTGCATAAATTTCCTTGTCAAAACCTGCACAGACCTGTGTGAACACTGAGAAAGAAATCCGATTACTCACATCAGATGGAACTGTTTACATAACATTTTGATAATGTGAACTCCAGAAATCGGATAATGATCAGATTTTTGGTGTACACATAAACATAGCATTTGAGTAAAACATTGTTTTGTGTTTACCAGGTGGAGGAGGAGATCACCACTCTGCGTCAGGTGTTGTCGGCCAAAGAGCGTCATGCCATTGAGCTAAAGAGGAAGCTGGGGCTCAGTCCACTCGTCGAGCTCAAGCAGAACCTCAGCAAGACCCTGCAGGACGTCCAGACCTCCAATGCGTATGTACCACACTCATGTACACCGCAGCAGCATTTAAATGTCTGGGCTATGCTTACATGGACATATTTTTCAATTTTTGGTATTAAACTCTTATTTAATCAATCTGAAGAAATATGGAATGAGAATAAGTAGCTTTTTTACTACACAATCAGGTAGAGTTGGGCAGTTTATAATCTGTATTCTACAAGATATTGACATTATTATTTTGAATATAATTGATACTTTGCTGTTGATGTGTTACATTCGCAGGGTGTCTAACTGGGGGTACTGCTATGTCACATGCTCTGTTACTCAAGTTAGACTTTAATCTGAGCTTTGTTTTAACATGATCTGACCATAAAGAAATGACTTGGCTAGAAATAGAGGAGCTTATTTATACTGTTAAACAAGTCTCTCAAATAGCATTACAGTCACAAGCGAGCTAGCATTAGACAACAGTTTTTCAGTTAGTCACATGCTCACCTTTTTTGTAGATAAACAAACACCTAAATGGGGCCATCTGAAAATGTGTTGTTTAAATCCATTTAGTATTTTTTTCTTGAGTTTTTTTGGGGGGCAGTGTGCTAATGTGTGCTTTATGTTTGAATGGTAAGTGCTGAACATTCTGCCATAGACATACATGCAGAACCACCCCCAGCGTGATGTTACTGCAAAGTATCAATAGCCAAAAAGGGGTACATTTTTTGGTGTGGAACTGAAAAGCATGTTTTAGGGTAAAAGAAAACTGGTATACATTATATTTTGTCTGTTTGTAGTAACAGATTTTTCAAAAATGATCTGAGCAAAGTGACTCAGCTTCTGGTGATGCATCTATTTACAGTCCCTCAGCAGAGCCTCATGTCCCGATCTCATTTGTCTAACGCAACATTTCTAGGAATGTACTGCTTTTCATTGTCTATTAAAGAATAAGATAATGTTGGTAAACAATAATGATGTTTAAAATAATTTGTGAAATTTCAGATTTTAGTATTGTATAAGCCATCACAATTTTGTCTTTAGGCTAAAGAGGTTATCTATGCCTTTAAAAACTAATCATATCTCCTTTCAAATAAAATAATTTTATATGTATACATATAATCACCTTTTGCTTCTTTACAGTAAAATTTTTAATATTTCATCAGACACCACAAATCCTGCAAACAGTAATGAATTTTAAAAACTGGAGCCAGAAGTTGGATATTGGCTGGGATTACTTGTTGCCAAATGTAGCATATACAAAACGACCATTTGTCTGCATTCTAAATACGTCACTCCTGGATGGGTCTAGTGGAGTTACTTATCGATACAATTTCTACATTTTATATTGCTCTCATGGACCTACTAATACACAAATGACACATTAAACCATAGAATCTGTCATGTATCCCTGTCTCTGGTCTGTCTGTAGCTATGTGCGAACCTCCGAGAAACTGGGAGAGTGGAATGAGAGAGTGACTGGTTCAGAGTTGTAAGTTGTTTTTTTTTGTCTGTCCTCACGGAGATTTCAGTCCAGGACTGTTTGCTTCCCCCCCTCTCCCCAGACGCTTCCTCCGCTCACATCTCCCTAACAATGTTTGACCAGTGCTCCATATTTCGCCTGGTGTGTGTAACTTGTGTCTGGGAAGAGGACAAGTGTCTGATTGTGCTTGGATTGACTTATTTGCTTTGAAATAACCTACTAATCTCAAAGGTCAGATGGTAGAAGCAACAAGTGTATCTTATGTGCTGACTTTTAATTTAACTTTTTTCATGTAATAAAGTCAAATTTGTTTTGCCCCAGTACAGATATATTGTAAAGCAGCTCTGAGGGTCAAAATGAGACTGTTGTGTATTGTCTGCATGTAAATATAAAGTGTTATCGTCCGCGGACCAGGAATTAAGGCCGGTGCATTGTTAGCATGCTAGTTGATTCATTACCATGACTGCAGAAGTCTGCTCTGGCCTCTAAGTTGTGAAAAGCCCTTATAAACTTTGTGAATAGTGGTGAATAATTAGGATTCTAGGTATGTGTTTGGTAAGTGAAGAATAACTTTGGACCTTGCAAATCGTCTAAAAGGAACTAGTTGTTTTTCACGTTTTTAAGACCGTAAAAATCAGGTACAGAGCGCCTTTAAGTCTAGCTAGCTGGTATCAAGTACTTGGAGAACTTGAACTTGGAGTTCTACTGCCAGAATGCGTTCCTCACCTTCTCTTTTTGGACAGATCAAGCCTTTTCAGTTCCAATTTGTTACTCTAGCTATGGATAACTCCCTGTACCACCCAGCAGCTGATACTAGTGCACAAGCTTTGCCCTCATAGATGATACAAGATTTCACAAATTATTTTTTGTAGGTAAAGGTCTATTTGAATTGGCTTGTATTGAACCGTGTATTACAGATACTAATTGTAATTTATTTCTAGGATTGTTAAAGAGTAGTTTTATTGGACATACCTAAAGTGAATAAATATTTAATAAGTATAAGTTAATTTATGATGATTATGA
>JACM01071463.1:0-15535 GCA_000787095.1 Periophthalmodon schlosseri
AGGGAAAGACAAATTTTGCTCAAATATGGGGAAAAAAATGGGAAAAATTTGCACAGAGCCTTTACACATGTATTTCTATTGTTTGTGTGGTGTGAGCTGCTGTTCAGTTCATCCACGTAGATGTTATTGGTTTGCCTGGAATGGAAGTATGGCATTTAACTTCCTAGGCCAAGTTATAGATGAGATCTATGGAGAGGGGAGCCCACTCGCACTGAGAACACATGTTTGTGAAGATTTTTGTTCTATAGATAAAACACCTGTAATTGAATCCTTGCAAGATTGAGATCAATGCCATACTGTGGAACATTCCAGACAAAACTATAACATCTCTATAGTGACATGGAAGTGTTCATTTTTATCCAATACCTTGTTGTTTGCATGCCTTTATTTTATTTTGTCATACTTTATATTTACTAGTATTATTCATTGCTTTATGTTGCACTATATTGTCGAAGCAAAGTCACAGCAGTAAAACTTATTCAAGCAAAAAAGTTACGCAGTGCACCTTTAAACTTCAGACTTTGTATGCTAACTCCAGAGGTGACAACAATAACAAACACAACACATTCAATGACATGGGTGATGGATGAAGTGTCTTGCCCTTAGACACAACACCAGTGATTGGGATTAAACTGCCAAACTTTGCGTTCGTGCGCGCACATCTTTACCACCTGGACTCCTTTTGTAAAACCAGTCCATTCTCTCCTCTCCATCTTGCCCTGTTTCGTTCTAATCTCGTCCTTGGTCCTGCCCTCACTCTCCTCCTCGTGCATCCCGCCTCCGTATCCCATTTCTCTGCTCTGTTTTATCTGCCTGCGCCCCTCCCTCCTCTCTCATCCTCCCAAAATGTCTTCACCTCTTCGGAAGGGCGTCCTGGATTCCTGTTCGGATCCAGGGGAAGATAACGAGAGGCAGATGCAGAAGGAGGGGCGGGATTTGTGGTGGTGGTAGTGGTAGTTCAGTAGGACACCGGTGGAGTTTGAACAGAGAAACAGGCCAGGCATGTGGGCGAGAGGAGGAGACGTGAAGGCTGCTAAACAAATGGAGCTCAATACATCCTCTGTTTTATGTTCAAAGGAAGATAAGGCCTTAGCAGCTTGTTCAAGGGCAGACGAACACTTTCAAAAGGGTAGTCTATACTGTGGCATGTATAGACCCTTTCAAATGCTATTATCAGAGTGGTCAAAATGGAAGCTACTGGAGGCAAAAGTGAAATACCGTTTTACATTTTAAAAGATGCTGTCAGATATAAATTCATTAAAGCTCATATATTACACAAAATCAACACTTGTGAGCTTTAAGTTATGTTAGAATATTGTTACATTGTTTGAGTAACCTTTTATTATCATTCTGTTTACATCTCCAAAGCTCAAAATGCTTTGTTCCACCTTGTGATGTCATGTAGTGGTATTTTTCAAGTTAACGGCTACATTTTACCTTTAGTTCAGTAGAGAATGGCAAGTCCTAAACTGAAATGATCAAAATGAATCTAGTGAATGGAGTTTGTGTGGAGTTTAAAAACACAGTGGAGCACTTCTTGTATTACCACATGACATCACAAAGGGGAACAGAGTGTTTTCAGTTTGAGAGATGAACATGTGTTAAACGTGTGAATGAAACAAACCACAACTCCACGTATGTTTGTGATGAGGAAGTAACATTATAACACCTTTAATAAACAGAACTAGTTCATTTTAAATGGCTTGCAGTGGTCAGTTATTTCTTACTTATGCATTCCAAGCATCCTAATTATTCACCACAATGAGTTTAAAAGCACTTTCACAACTCTCAGGGACCAGAGCAGCGTTACAAGCTAACAACAACTAGCATGCTAACCGTGAACTTCCTACTTATCAGACAATAAAATGCTTATAATCTGATGCAGACAACACACAGCAGACTCATTTTGGTCTATATTTGTACTGGGTCAAGATAATTTTTGCTCAACTACACGGACAAAAATGGGTACAGGCTCTTTTATTATTTAGAGAATAAAAAGAAAAAGAATTGCAGAAATGTCAGTTAGCTTATACTTCTGTATGACACATGGGAAATAGTGTTTTATAGCTACAAAACACTATTTTAGCCTCACAAAAAGGGATGTGGTAATAAATCTTTAGATACGATGAATACCTGCGGGATGAACTTTTCTGTAAACTTTCTTTAGTAATACCTAAAAATCAGAACTTTGCCTTCAGCTGCAACGCTAAATGTAGATGTTACTTGCTTATTTTAAAAACAAATCCTGCAACATGTATTTGCTAATGTCTTCTACAGGATTGGACAACCAGTCACACGACTGAAAGATTAACCCTGGCACATTTTTACTTTATCCAGAAGACATAATGAAAAGTTGTGCCATTTTTTTTGTCTGAAACAATTCGACCATTAAACCCAAACATGATAATCACTTGTTTAACTTTATGTTGAAAAGAGAAGGAGAGTGAAAAATGTTTTCACGCAGGCCACAAATGCACCCGAAAAATGTGGCACGCGTTTCCATGGAGATTGGCCGTGAACGAAGAACACATCCTTCACCATCTCCTTTCCATCATACACCGAAATTTTAAACGGAAAAAATACTCGTCCGGAGAGTGGAGAAAACATGTAAGTACACGCTTTTAACTTCATGAAATGTTATTAAAACCTAAGTCCGTTCAAACTTTGGTATTTGGACAGATTGCCAACAAACACTAATTCTGTTTTTACTATTAGGGAAAAAGAAGCCCACAGATCCATCTGCGTGGTGTTAGCATTAGCATGAGCAGCGTGTCTCGGGTGCTGGGCCACAGGAGTGTCTCCGTAGGCTAGATCATTTGACCATTTGAGGTCCATGGAGGCTACACGGAGGAGCAGCCTTTGTTCACCAGGTCCTTTGAAGGATGCAGCTGTTGAACTGGAACACGTCTTAAGTGTTAGGTCTGACAAATGAAACAAGGCCTTCATCATCATCATCATCATCATCATCTACATCCTTCTGAAGTCAACAGCTCTTCACCCTTTAGCGTGGACAAACACTCACAGTCATCACATTTGGTTAATTAGTGTATTGTAGAAATCCTGATGTCAGCAAATGCAACACGAGTCTACAATAATTACAGATTATCTGAGACCATTGAGGATCAGGGAGAGACTGCAAGAACAAAAGCAAACAAAAAAACAAACAAAAAAAACCCAATCCATATCCATCTATCCATTTCTGTGAGAGCACAACCCTGCCTGGCCAGTGAAGACACACTTGTCACAGTATACAAAGATGAGCAGTCTGGGCCCTGGTATTTTCTTCTTGAGTTTCAGTGGGCGTGATTGACAGGTGGGTTAACCAATCAAAGCAAGACGAGATCCGTTCATATCAAAACAGACATGGCGGAGGAAAGACTTTACGCTACTCAGTGAGTGAAGATATAAACACTGTTGTTTTGAGGAGAGAGAAATTTGATTTTTTTAAACGATAGACAACCAACTAATGTGCCACTGAAATAAACAAACCTGATTGGACGGCTCTGTCTGCGTTTGACCTGAGACGTCGAGGAGGGAGTTGTTACCAGACTTACATCCTCTGTAGGTAAGAGTTCCAGTCTGGCAGCCAGGCTACATCTTCCTCATTGACTGCTCAGTAATCAAGCATGAGGCCGACACATTTGAAACTTTTCACTCTTTTAGGTTATTTCTCCTATTTTCTAAAAGAATTGCATCAAACAAATTTAGGCTGTAGGATCGTTACAGTAATGAGTCAGAGATGAAAGCTGTATAAGAAAAGGTAAAAGACAAAATCGATGTCTAATGATAATGAAAAGTCAATCTGAGATGGCACTGACTACAACATGGAGTTATAGACTTATGCCTTTAATTAAAATACTCACCCAGTCTTTAGTCCCTTCCATAAATATTTGATAGGCTCCTGACTGAATTCTGTATTATGAATGTCATTACTCATTACATATTTTGCACAAAACCAAAATGAATCTCTTGAGCCGAAGAAAGTACAAAACTATAAGGCAAGTTGATTTTATCTCTTGCGTGTTAATTTAATTTGAGCTAATTAGCTGCAGTAGTAGGTCACACATTCTCAGATCAGACAAAGAGATTACAGAAAGCTTATTTTAGCAAGACGGTCCCGGGCTGATCGCGAACCGAGATCCTGGTTCAGATCTGGAGGAGCCATGTCCTGCAATGGGGCATCTCATATGTGTTGTTTTAAGAGATGTTAAAGCCCAGATACAAATGAATACTTATTGCAGTATCAAAACAACGTGCAAATATTGATACTGTCAATATCACATCATTTGAACATAGTTGGACTTTACCTTGTTATTTTCAAATGGTCCCTTCCAGTATAAGACCACATGGTGTTGGAGAAACTATTACTGTGTCTTGAAAATTACATGTTGTATATAGAAGAGGTGAAGTATTGTGACAGCAGTATGGAGAGAAGTTGCCTCATTTGCCAGCACTTGACACATTACTAAAATGTGTCAAGTGCTGGCAAATTACATCTCTTGAGAAGCTGTAGTTCCTCAACGCAGTGGTATAATGTAAACAAAAATGTTAATAATATTAAAAAAATAAAATAAAATTGCCAAAAATTGTGTCGTCAAATGCCAAAATTGTCAATTGTATTGCACTATTTATTTAATACAAATTGTCAAAATTTCATCTTGTCTTGTTCTTGTGGACCCAGTCTCGTATCTCGTCTTGTCTTGTGGGAATTGTGTCTCATCCCATCCCTCCTCATTACCACATACTGTATATCTTTTGAAACCAATTAGTTACTTACACTGTACCATAGACTGTTTAAATAAGTGGACTAAGTGAGTGTGAGCCAAGTTGCATATTAGGAATTCCAACCGCGAGTATCACAGCAACCAAAGAGCCAATCTGGAGCGAGGCTTAGCAACGCTGTCAATCAAGCCTGTTGCTAACGCTAGTGGGAGCTACCTCGGGGAAAGAAGGCGCCTGATTTGTCTGTTATTAATGTTCATAACTGTATTAACTGACACAATAGCGAAATAAAAATACCAGGATCATGTAGAGCGGGTTAATAAGAACATTTTAAGACCAAAATGACGAGCCTGACAGCAGCAGTTACAGAGAGAGGGGAGACAATTTCTCAGTACAAAGTGAATTGGAGCCAGAGTCGATGGAGCCGGAAGTGCGCCCATGTTCGCTTCCTATTTAGAACGTGGCAGCTAGCATGTTAGCTATGTCCATTTATATATACAGTCTTTGCACAATATTTAAGGGCTGTGACATAATGTTAAGTCATATTTACATTTCCAAGTAGAAGATGACTTACAAAACTATACTGATAATGATTTTAAATTCACTTTTTATTAGTGACTGAAACACATATGAAGCAACAATCTCACCAACCACCAATCACTCACTTGCGTCTTGCCCAAGAACACAACATTTTGCACTCATCATCGCTGAGATAAAAGCAGAAATCAAACAACTTCCCATCAACGAATTCCACAGGTGAATTCAAATGAAAACAGCGCTCATAAGACTGCATTTGAGTTGCGTAGTTGCTCTGCCTCAGTGCGGGTGTGGCCTCTCTAATCAATGCGCTCAGGACTGAATCCGTGTGCAGCTCAGTGATGGATGCTTCTACAAAACAATAAAGATAATTGTCTTTTATTGATTTGGCTGGAGTCTTGGGGACCTGCATAGCACCCTAGGGACTCTGTTTGTCACTGATTACACTTCTCTGCTTCATAAATGTAACTAAAGCTCCACAAATCACAGTCTTATGTCATGATTCAAGAACCATTCATGAAACGGTGTGAGCAGAGAGTGGATAAAAGGTATCGATATTAGGTCCATGTTGAGCTACTGAGCTAATTTTATAGATAGACTGTATTAGCCTAGTTTAGGAGGAGGGGCAGGAGCAGAAAAAAAAAAAAAAAATCCAAAAGACTGAGAGAAATATTCCTTAGTCTTCAAAATAAATATTTAATTAATAAATAAATAAACAGGAGGACTTTGTTGAACTTGAATCTTAATGTTGTATTTATACTTAAAATAGTATTAAGTATTTGATATATGATAAGGGCATTAAATCTACTCCATGGAGAGAAGAAGGCAGCACCGTACAGGTCGGGGCAAGTTACAGGTCAGATCTGTGGAAAAAACGATTCACAATAAGAACACGTGATTTTCATTTTTTGCCAATAAATGCACTTGCAATTAAAAAAAAAAAAAAGAAAGGGAAAAAAAAGGAAGATAGGTGTTTCATGCCATACTGTGGAATACTTCAAACAAAGCAATAATATTTCCATGGAGACAGGCAGGTGGTGTTAGGCCGGTCAAGGTCGGAATTCTGACCTCGAGTATCACAGCAACCAAAGAGCCAATCCAGAGCAAAGCTAATGAAGGTAACGCTCCCTCCCGCCTGCACCACTGGTTTAGCACAGAGCAACACTGTTAATCAAACCTGTTGCTAACGCTAGCAGGAGCGACCTCAGGGAAAGAAGGGGCCTGATTTGTCTCTTATTAATGTTCATATCTTGATTTACGGACACAATAGCAAAATAAAAACACCAGGATCATGTAGAGCGGGTTAATACAAACATTTTAAGACCAAAATGACAAGGCTCACTGCAGCAGTCACAGAGAGAGGGGTGACAGTGTTTCAATGTAAAGTGAATTGGAGCCAGAGTCAATGGAGCTGGAAGTGCGCCCACAATCACTTACTATTTGGAACGCAGCGGCTAGCAGGTTAGCTATGTCCATTTATATATAGTCTATGGTGTATACCCTTCTTCCAGAAAAGTTACACTGTGCACCTTTAAATAGATTAAATACAAGTTCATTTAAAATACCTTTGTCCACTTAACTTTAAAAAGCCTTAATATAATTAACATAAACCCATTTGTTACATTATAGACTGGGTGTCAATAACCAATCGCCAAAAACATCTCAGCTCCGTGTCTTTTGGAAATGTGCTTAGGAGCCAAATTGAAAGACGTGTTAAGTAGATGTGAGCGAACAAATTGAAAATCCAGGAGCCGAGGAAACAGCCAAACGTTCATATCCTAATGAGGAGTGAGACAGCAGATTGGCCTGTAATGGTCACACTGGTAAATGATAACGACGTGACCACATTATTAAGAGCCAACTGCAGAGAAAAACAGGCTTCATCTGTCTCTGGAGAACAGACAGGCGTTCACGGGGGATTTTGTGCTCTGTTATGTAGATTAAAGGCACTGGATGTGATTTTTACAGTCTTAAAAACATGAAAAACAGAACCAGTTCATTTGAAACGGTCCTAAGTCGTTCCTCACTTGCCTTCTACATTCCGAGCATCCTAATTATTCACTGAGATGTGTGGTAAGCTTTTCATAACTTACAGGGGCCAGAGCGGAATTTTGCCGTCACAGTAATGCTAAGGACGACTAGCATGCTAACTGCGCACTTCCTGATTCTTGGACAGTAAACGGTTTATAATCAAGAGCAGTTTATATAATATGTCTGTACTGGGCCTAGATGCATTTATCAAATACATGGGAAAAATATTGGGTACTTTCCTTTACCTCTAACTCTTTCTCTGTTTCTCTGTCTTTTCTTCTCTCTCTCTCTCTCTCTCTCTCTCTCTCTCTGTTGATCCAACCTTTCAGATATTTAAACTGTGATGTTCAGAAACTATTTTGGTTCAGGAAATTCCAAAATTAGTCTTGAAAATAGCATCCAAATAACTTACAAATTACATTTTAGAATCTCTCTCTTATCTCACTCTCTCTCTCTCTTTTTCAGGCCAGTACTACAGCATTTTGATTCAATTTTGAGACCTTTAAACTGTGATGTTCAGAAACTATTTTGGCTCAGGAAATTCCAAAATTAAACGTGAAAATAGCATCCAAATAACTTACAAATTATGTTTTAGAGTCTTTCTCTCTCTGTCTCTCTCTCTCTCTGTATCTTTATTTTACCTTGCCTCTGGTTCTCTCTAATTCTTCTTTCCTGTCCTCCCTCTCTCTCTCTTTCCTCTCTCCTTCCCACACCCTACCTCTCTCTTTCCTCCTCTGTCCCTCTGCCTACTCCCTCCCTCTTTCCTCTTCTCTTTATCACTTTTGAAAAAGACTTAAATACGATAATGTGTCAAAATGTGTTTGAGTGAATTATTTCTTGATGTGAGTGTATTTTGACATTGTCATTTTAAAATTAGACACAGACGAGTCGTTTGTCACTTGAAATGAGACAAAAACGCTGTTGCTCTTAATAAGAAAAATACCTACTTTAGCTATTGTCATCGGCCTTCCGTCAAGAATTTAAGATCTTATTCTCCCTCACTTCCTCCCTTCTGTTTTCCTCCCTCTCTCCTCTTCTCTCTTCATTGGCCCTCTTCTCTCTCTCTCTACTCTGTCTTCTCTCTCCCTACCACCCTGTCCTCTCCTCCTTCTTGCTCTTCTCCCCCCTCTCTCTTCTATTTTCTTTCCTCCCTTACCTTCTGTCACATCTCACTCTCTACTTTGTCTCCTCTCCTCCCTTTCACCACTCCATCTTCACCACATCTCTTTACTCATCTTTTCCTCTATTTTATTTCCCTATCTCTCCTCTCTCCCTATGTCTCATCTCTCTTCCTTTCTCTCTTCCTCCCCTCCACAACTATCTTTCCTCCTTCCTTCTCTCTATCCCGCTCTCTTCTATGTTCCTCCTCTTCTCTCACATCTCTCTCTCCACCGTGTCACTCTCTCGCTCTCTCTCTCTACTTTGTTTCCTCTCTTTCACCCTCTATCCTCTCCACATCTCTTTACTCATCTTTCCCTCTACTTCCCTCCATATCCTCCTCCTCTTGCTTCCTTTCTCCCTCCCTCCCCTCCACAACTATCTTTCCTCCTTCCTTCTCTCTGTTCTCCCCCCTCGCTCTCTTCTATTTTCCTCCTCTTCTCTCACATCTCTCTCTCCACCATGCCCTCCCTTTCTCTCTACTCTATCTTCCTCCTATCCTCCTCTCTCTCTCTATATCTCCTCTCTCTTTCTTTCCCCTTCCCCTCTCCACAACTATCTTTCCTCTTCTATTCTCCTCCCTCTCTCCTACGTTCCTATGAAGAGAGAGATGTGAGAGAAAAGGCTCTCACATCTCTCTCTTCTCTTTTCCTCTCTCTCTACTCTCTCTGTCCTCCTCCCTTCTCTCAGCATTTCTTTTCACCCCCTCTCTCTTCCTTTCTCCCTCCTTCTGTCCCCTCCACAACTATCTTTCCTTTCCTTCTCTCTATTCTCCCGCCTGTCTCTTCTATGTTCCTCCTCTTCTCTCACATCTCTCTCCTCACTACTCTCTCTGCCCCCATCCCTTCTCTCAGCATCTCTTTTCACTTCCCTCCTCTCTCTCTACGTCTCCTCTCTTCCCCCCTCCACAACTATCTTTCCTCCTTCTTTTTCTCTACCTCCTCTCTCTTCTTTTCTTCCTCTCTTCTCCTCCTTTTCTCCTCTTCTCTCACATCTCTCTCTCCTCTCTCTGTCCCCCTCCCTTCTCTCAGCGTCTCTTTTTACCCCCTCTCTCTTCCTTTCTCCCTCCTTCCCTCCCCTCCACAACTATCTTTCCTCCTTCTTTTTCTCTACCTCCTCTCTCTTCTTTTCTTCCTCTCTTCTCCTCCTTTTCTCCTCTTCTCTCACATCTCTCTCTCCTCTCTCTGTCCCCCTCCCTTCTCTCAGCGTCTCTTTTTACCCCCTCTCTCTTCCTTTCTCCCTCCTTCCCTCCCCTCCACAACTATCTTTCCTCCTTCTTTTTCTCTACCTCCTCTCTCTTCTTTTCTTCCTCTCTTCTCCTCCTTTTCTCCTCTTCTCTCACATCTCTCTCTCCTCTCTCTGTCCCCCTCCCTTCTCTCAGCATCTCTTTTCACTTCCCTCCTCTCTCTCTACGTCTCCTCTCTTCCCCCCTCCACAACTATCTTTCCTCCTTCTTTTTCTCTACCTCCTCTCTCTTCTTTTCTTCCTCTCTTCTCCTCCTTTTCTCCTCTTCTCTCACATCTCTCTCTCCTCTTTGTCTTTCTCTCTACTCTCTCTGCCCCCCTCCCTTCTCTCAGCGTCTCTTTTTACCCCCTCTCTCTTCCTTTCTCCCTCCTTCCCTCCCCTCCACAACTATCTTTCCTCCTTCCTTCTCTCTATCCCGCTCTCTTCTATGTTCCCCCCCTCCCTTCTCTCAGCATCTCTTTTTACCCCCTCCTCTCTCTCTCCTCCCTCTGTCTCTTCCTCAGACCAGTTCGCGTGTGGAGGATGCTTCTGGTCCAACCTTTTGTGCGTTTAAACCGTGACTTCCTCTGGCTGCAGATTTTGAACTCCCACGAAACACCTGAAGATCGCCCACTCGCTCTGACCTGAGAGGAGAGAGAGAGAGAAAGAGAGAGAGAGGGAGAGAGGACTCATCCATCTCATAAGGTTTTGTAACATAAAAGCAGCTTTCAAGTCCAAGAAACACTAGTTATATGGAGGATATTTTCAAAAACGTCACACAAGTTGCATGTTTTCTTTCTATAATATTTTAAAGAGGTGATATTTTACTTCAGTGGGGTATTAACTGCTCACACATAACACATTTTATCATTTTGAAAAGGCTATATTCGCCGGAAACAACGTATTAACATGTTTTTGTTTCACTTCCATTTTCCTTCAGAGCACTATCGCATCACAATGAAAATCCTGCACATCGCATCAGGTTTGTGAAGTTGTAGTGTATTGTTTTGTATTATGCTTTTGTATATTTATGAAGAAAAAAAAATCAGTGCAGGAGCAGGGGTAGCGTAGGGTTGTGGGCTGAGCTTTGGAAAATATCGTACTGCTAATGGTAAGGAGGGTTCGGAATAAGACAGGAAGAGATTGCTAGATTATTCAGACATGCATGGATGACATCTAAAACCTCTTCAGGTATGTTTGTGATGAAGGATCAACGTTATAACATGGTAGGGAGCTCCAAAAAGTTGATTTTGGATAATACCCCTTTAAAGGAAATATACTGAAAACCAGGTATCCCAACTTTAACTATCTTTATGATAATTACTTATAGATGTAAATGAATTCAGATTGATACTTAATGTGTTTTCTACTGTTGCATTTTCATTTTACCTTTACCTCAAGGTGTTTTTTTGGTGCCTGTCAAGTCCAAAATAATATCTCTGTATTTTTATACAGAGAGATATCAGGCTGGTCACCACTCCCTGTGTTACATCTCAATCCAAACACTAAACATGACTGTCCAATCAGATGTATTTATTTCAGTGACGTGTGAAGCGAAGCAGCTTATTGGTCACCCATCATTTTGAACAAAATCAAACTTCTCTCACCTCAGATTAACAGAGTTTATTGCTTTGCTTGTTGATTCTACAGAAATCCACCATGTTTTTCAGTCCCCTATCATATTAGTTTTGATACAGGAGACCCATGCGTGTCCCTGATTGGCTAAGTCACCCGTCAATTACGCCCATTTCAAAGGCGACCAGACTCACATCTTAGTATTAGAAGTGACTATTCTGGATCCCAGGCGATTTTTATTATTATTGGTTTTTTTTTTGCTCCTATATTTGTAATTTTAGTATTTAATTCCTCCACCGCAGCTCTGTTTAAGATTGAGGTCAGTTCCATCATCTAGAACAGCGCAGTCTTGGGTCTGGGGCAGGCTAATATCACCAGAAATATTTTATTAAGGACCAATGCTTTGTGGATGGTGAAAAATAAATACAGATTGGTGTCCACTTCTGTTCAGAAACCATATAGACGAAAGAAATCCCAAACTTCAAAACAACATCCCAATTACTTATATATGATGTTTTTGAGAGTCCATCCAAACAGAAGCCAGTTTCATCTTTGAGTTTTGGAGAAAATCACTTTCTTTGAACATCTGAAACACACTCCTCATGTATCTAGTATTATGTGGACTGTGACGAGCCTTTACTTTCTGCCTGCTATTTTCAAAGAGATGGAGATATTTCAAACGCATGTCTCTGGTGGAATTATGGGCCTTGATCTGTTTCTGTATTGTTTCATGGTGCTCTATTCTGTGGGGCAGGTGGGTAAATGTGCACCTGGGAATACAGAGACATAAGCAGTGATTATTGTACCACGGTCCCTGGGGCGTTTAGGAGACGTCTGAGGCAAATGAAACGTATGTAAAACTATATCAGGGAAAAAAAAAATACTAATAACAGAATCTACACTTATCTTTTCACAATGATGCAAAATTATTAAAATACATTTGGTTTTAAAAATGTCAAGAAATACGTTCTGAATAAAATTGTGAAGTAGCCAAACTTTAATCTTAGTATATTTGCTTAAAGAAATGGACAAAATGATGAAACAAATATAAAGTCAGAATAATGGGGACATCTGAAATACAGCTGACGTTGTGGAAAATAGTGATGGGACTTCGGCTCTTTTAGGGGATCCGAATCTTTTGGATCTGTTCATTTTAAAAAGCCGTTCTTTTACTGTGTATTTATTTGACAGAAGCCAATGTGCTGAACTCATTTTAACTGCAAAATAATCACACAGAGAGACGACCAAGGCTCAGTTGTGTTCAAACTGAGAGTGGGAAATTATGTTGAAATTATGAATAATCTAAATAAAACATTGCACCACAATAATAATAATTAAAACATCGGACAGTTACTATGATGCCAAATATGTTTTTGTTTTTTTTTGTTCACAAAACTCTCACTCGTGTTTGCTGTTCTGCTTCTGTGCAGATTCTTGTGCTGGTTCAGGGTTAATCAGTATAAAAATGTGTAAAAATTAGAAAGAAAAAGATCTGGTTCTTTAAAAAAATTAGATCCGGTTCCAGCTGTTCAGATTAAGGAACCGTTCAAAAGAGCCGACTCGTTCATGAACATCACACTGTAGCCTTAGTTACAATGGGGGACAACATAGGACCAATCAGCTTAATTATGATCAAACGCCAGGAAACTTGCTTTGCCGAGAGTCTTTTGGTTTGTTAACAGTGTTGCATATAACCAAGAATACAACAATAAGACATCAAGTTTTAACAATTACGTCTTTTATTGAAAGTAAAGCCTTTTTTAAATCGCGCCGATCTTTAAAAGTCATTTCATAATCATGCTTTTATCAGCTCAAGAACATATTACTGTAATGTACTTTATGTTTGTGTCTCCCAGTCTGCCCTCAGTCACCTCCAATTCGAGCAGAATGCTGCAGCTCGTTTTTAACACCCCCAGATGTCAGCACATCACCCCAGTCCTTTTATCACTTATTATTGGTTTCGTTTAGAATTGAATAGAACTCTTTTAAAATGTTATTATGTTTTTAAGGCTCTTAATGGCCTTGCTCCTCCTTATATAACTGATCTGTCTTGCATTTATTCAAGTCCGTGTATTTGTAAAAACATACATTCTTACTGTGCAGTAACTGAAAATGTGAGCATTTTCAAAGGGATCCTAGTGATTTTTACTTACTGTTTTAACTGTGTTTTACTGAACCACAGGTATATAATTTGCTAATTGTATTTATTATGGATTAGCTGTGCCACAATTAATCTTATACAGCACTTTGGGGCAGTGATGGCTGTTTGTAAATGTGCTTTATAAATAAACCTGACCTTAACCTTGACTTTGTTGGACTGAAAGCAAATTCCACCAACGTGTGTGGTCATTAATAAACTATTCTGATTCTGGTGAGCAGGCTCGCCTCTCCATCGATCTGACCTCTTACTTCTGACGCTGGCAATGGCTTCCGGATGGCAGCCAAAACATCTTGGATTTAAATGCGGTGTCCAGATGAGTACTTCTGAAACCTTGTCAAGGACCACCACTTGTCACCTGATAGTCTTCAATTCAAATTTGCAATTTGATTTCAACTGCCAAAGGACAAGATGAGGGTCATCGTCTGCATGGAGATAGATACGTGTATCTAAGCAGGTGGTGGATCCTGCACCAGAAAAGATACATAGTGCAATAAATTCAAATTATAGTTGAATTAAAATGGCCAAGATAAAGATATAGGGAATATTATCAAACAATCATTATGGGAACTGTGCAATGAGTGTAATGTGCTATTTTTATTTTGACCCTTTTGTGACCCCAGCCTTGGGACAACGGATGGAAATTAGCTGTAATCCGGTATGTTTACATTCATGTTGTTCATGTCTGTTCATTAACATGCATTGTCCCAATCAAATAAATAAATAAATAAAATAAATGCCACAGAAATAATGCAATGTACATCTTGTGATATACTCAGAGGCGAGTAGTATTCAGTTACATTTACCTGAGTAACTTTTAAAAGAAATTGTACTTTTGCATTGCTATATTGCATTATTTAAAGTTTTGTCCTTCAAATTACATTAACTTCAAATTATAAATCAGCTCAGAGCTACTCTTTACATTATTCTTACTTGAGTAGTAGTTTTCCCAAATACTTCACTTTGGATCTGTCTGCCTGTCAGATCCTCAGTCTTTAATGCAGTTTAAAACTAGACTGAAAACCCACCTCTTTTCCCTGGCATTTCATTTAAGCTGGACAGGATATCTTAGTCTTTTATTGGTGTTTTCTTGTTTTATTGTTTTTGACTATGTATTGTATTATCTGTATATTTGTTTCTTGTTAACGTTTTATGTGAAGCACTTTGGGCAGCTGAAGTATTTTTTAAATGTGCTATATAAACAAAATTGAACTGAATACTCTTAATTGAGTAATTTCTTGGACCACTACTTGCACTTCTACTTAAGTAATATTATTTTGAAGTAACGTTTATTGGCTGCTCTACCCATCTCTGGATATATTCTCATGTTGCTTTATATGTAACACAGTGAGTCTGCAGGTACAGCCCCTCATTTCTCATTGTTCACTGGGGGATACTTTACAAAGCGGTTATTGACAGACGCTCCCTAAGGCTTTCCATTAAACCCTGTGTGAACGTGGTCATATCAACTTCAGAAACCGCCTCTTGAAATACCTGACAGTCTTTTACCAGAGGAAAGAAGCAAAGTCTAACATTGAATTGTACCTTTCTCTGCAGAGTCAGTGTATTTCCATATCAAAGGGATTCTAGTGAAATGTGTACTGTGGAAATATGCCTCTGTACCGAGTGGCAAGAAGTGATTAGAGGAACAGGCTGCTATACGGAAAACAAGGACTTAGGGAACATGAAATGGTTTGTGTCTTCAGTATAACAGGTGTTTTCCTTAACAAAAGAGGTATAGTTTTACAAAAGGTTTATTTGTGGAAAGGAGACCCAGGAGTAATTTATAGCGCTGTACCTGCTTTTTACTGTCATAAAAATGTGAAAAACAGAACTAGTTCATTTGAAACAGCTTGCAGTTTTCCAAAGTTATTCCTCACTTACCTCATGCATTCCGATCTTCCTAACCAATTTCCACGACTTTCAGATTGCAGTTTTCAAAAGTTTTTCTCACTTACCTCATGCATTCCGATCTTCCTAACCAATTTCCACGACTTTCAGAGGCCGGAGTGGCGTTTTTACATCTCTGCAAAGCTAATAACAACTAGCATGCTAACACACATTTCTTGATTATCGGACAGTAAGACGGTTTAGATGCAGACGGCGAACTTATTTTGACCTCAAGAGCTG
>KN483980.1:3516-20926 GCA_000787095.1 Periophthalmodon schlosseri
TATTCTGGTCTCACTTGGATCTTTCACGGTGTCATTCAAATGTATGGACTGAATAAAAACAGGTAAGAGCCCGAGAGAGAGAGAGAGAGAAAGCTATGAATGAGGAGTGAAGTCTGTTACCGCTGTTCCTAAGCAGAAAAACAGCTCGGCAACGCCCTCGTGTGGCTGAAATATTACTGCAACTCCACTCACCGGTCCACGGCTTCCACGTCGAAACAAAACCTCTTTTCTATCGAGTCCGTTTTCCTTCGAGTGCAGGACTTGAGAATAAAGCTTTCCTCTTCTCCCTACAGAGAAATATAATCAAAAACAAACAGAAAATGTTAGTCAGACAGAAATGAAATAAAACTAAATTATATGAGATTAACTTGTACCATTTTCCCTCCTGATTTGGGGTCAAAAAGAACCATAGTGATCCTCTTGGGTTCCCTGTGATATGTGCAGTAGTACTTCACCCAGGTAGATACAAATGAACCTGCAAGAACCACAAATACGTCTGTTTTTTTAAAAGTACGACAGATGAAACGGCTTTGCGTAAAATATATAAACAGGAGCAAAATAGTAATTATAATATTGTAATTGTAATTGTTAATATGGAAGTTTGGCCACTTATTACCTGGACCTTTCTAAATTTAAGATGAAACTGTAAATCGTGTTTTCACTAAAAGTTAAAATACTGCTTCAGTCAAGTGTAGTCTGTCTTTTTGGAGTAGATATGTAGATTACATTTTCTGGATATGTTTAATTATTGTTATTAACGATAACTATTCATTGGCTGATTTTCTTGATAAACTGAATTTTCGCAAATCAAAATAAAATATTCTTACTTCATATTTTGTGCCAGGTATTTGTGCAATAGTTTAAACTGGTGGATTTGAAACTGTGCTGCTAATTCAGTTTTATTGGCTCATAGTGTCTCTCCTCTCTCTCTTTTCTCCCTCTCCCCCCCGTCTCTCTCTCTCTCTGCCTCTTATCTCTCCGTCTCCCCAGCTCTCTCTCTTACTCCATCCTCATCTTTACCTCTCTCCGCCTCTTTCACCATCTCTTCTCTCTCTTTCTTCCTTCTCTCCTCCCTGTCTTTACTTCTCCACCCTTTCTACTTCTCTCTTTTCTCCCTCTCTCCCCCGTCTCTCTCTCTCTCTCCACCTCTTATCTCTCTGTCTCCACAGCTCTCTCTCTTACTCCATCCTCATCTTTACCTCTCTCCGCCTCTTTCACCATCTCTTCTCTCTCTTTCTTCCTTCTCTCGTCCCTCTCCGTCTTTACCTCTCTGCCCTTTCTCTTTTCTCCCTCTCTCCTGTCTCTCTCTCTACCTCCTATCTCTCAGTCTCCACAGTTCTCTCTCTTACTCCCTCCTCATCTTTACGTCTCTGTGCCCTCTCTCTTTTTCACCAGCTCTTCTCTCTTTCCCCGCTCTCTCTCCTTCTTCCTTCTCTCCTCCATCTCTGTCTTTACCTCTCCACCCTTTCTCTCTTTTCTCCCTCTCTCCTCCGTCTCTCTCTCTCTCTACCTCTTATCTCTCTGTCTCCACAGCTCTCTCTCTTACTCCCTCCTCACCTTTACCTCTCTCTGCCCTCTCTCTTTTTCACATATCTTCTCTCTCTCCTTCGTCCTTCTCTCCTCCGTCTGTCTTTACCTCTCCGCCCTTTCTCTCTTTTCTCCCTTCCCCCGTCTCTCTCTCTCTCCACCTCCCATCTCTCTGTCTCCACAGCTCTCTCTCTTACTCCCTCCTCACCTTTACCCCTCTCTGCCCTCTCTTTCTTTCACCATCTCTTCTTTCTTTCCCTGCTCTCTCTCTCTCTTTCTTCCTTCTCTCCTCCCTCTCTGTCTTTACTTCTCCGCCCTTTCTTTCTCTCTTTTCTCCATCTCAACCCCCGTCTCTCTCTATACCTCTTATCTCTCTGTTTCCACAGCTCTCTCTCTTACTCCCTCCGCCTCTTTCACCATCTCTTCTCTCTCTTTTTTCCTTCTCTCCTCACTCTCTGGCTTTACCTCTCCGTCCTCTCTCTCTTTTCTCCCTCTCTCCCCCCCGTCTCTCTCTCTCTATTCTTACTTCATACTTTTTTTGCCAAGTATTTGTGCAATAATTTAAATTTAAGTGGATTTGAAACTGTGCTACAGGTCCCACTGTTGTTACACAACCTTCTTCTGTTAAGTTCACGTCTCCCCTTTGGTTTAGTCCATGTTTTGAGTGTAAATTTAAACTGAAAAAGCCACATTTTTCCTTTGGTTTGAGAATTGAAACCATAAATTCATTCTCTTCATGTTTTCTCAAACACATTGGCACAGACGACCGAACCCTGACGTACGTTTCTCCTGTACAAAGAGGTATCCCTCCATGGTGTGGTGGCTCACGCTCTTGTGCTCATGAGGGTTCTCCTTCATCTTCTTCATCAGACTCTCCACCTCCGACCGCGTGCTCTCGAAACGGTTCCTCGTCTAGACAGGGCAAAAGGGAATGACGGTAAAGCGCGACGGCGGCATTACGGAATTAGGTTTCGTTTAAACTTGTTAGAAAGTTAAAATATGTAGATGTGTTAAAGCAGGTCTATTATGCAAAATCAAACTTTTCAGAGCTTTTATAGCCGTTTCTCCTTCTCGTGCGCCGTCTCAGAGTTCTTTTTGGAGCGATCCGTGCATATTTTAATCGCTTGTTTTCAAGACGCCATTCTCCAATTTTATTTTCTTAACGTAACGTCTTAATTTTCTTAACGTATCACGCCATTTTGGTACAAACGAAAAACAATCTGTTGTGCGACGTGCGGCTCTCCGTCACAAGGGTCCGACAGTTCCCCGGCTCTTCGTTGCGATGACGTTTACGGCGACGTCGGCTCCCGTCGGGCGCCGCAGTTTCCTAACGCGGAAGTCAGCGCGTTTGTTTCTTTTATTAAGTTGTTTTAGATGAAGATTGCGATTTAAAATGTGCAAATTATAACAAAATGATCCACGGGTGTCACATTTATTAAGTATATAGCACAATAAGTCTTTAAATGAACTTAAAAGACGTTAATATTAAATAAAAATTTCCGGTGGTATATTTACGCCTAAGAAGCTCCTTTTTAACTTAAATGTATTGGCGGTTTTCAGATTGTAGGATGCAATGACGACATTCTCCCAACAGGGGGCAAGAGCCAGATATTCCTATTAATTACATTGTACTTTGGTGTGAAATATCCAAAAGGTCAATTCACAAATGACAAACAACTCACTGTATTTTAATTAGACCTGTCACGATAATTACCAAATCGACTTATACACAGATGGAACAGTATATTTTGGGGCTCAATATATAATAATGTGTCAATAGCGGAGACGTTTTTGACATTTTTTGTAATGAGATAAGATCTGAGCTGCAGAGAGTTGAGTAATTTCTATCCTAGTTTCAATATTATCGTTTATCGCGATACTTCTCTACGGCGATATATCGAAATGCGTCATCACGACGGGCCCAGTTTTACCAATATTAATTTTAAGACCGCCGTGACGCCAACGGAACGAACCCCGGCGACTCTTACGTTCTGTATGCTGATGGTGAGGTTGGTCTTGAAGTGGTTGAAGTCTTTGGCCAGCTCGTATCCGTGGTGATAGTACGTAAACAGACCTTGGAGAAACGCCAACAGCTGCAAAAAAAGAAATTAAAATAAATGCGGAAGAAATAGAGACAGATTAGAAATGGCCGCGACAAACTGACGGTTCAGGGGAAACGTTTCGGGCTTAATGTTCCAGCCTTATTTCGTTGGAACGGTCGGAGATCGTCAGCTCAGGAGGGACCTAAGTGGTGAAGTGACGGCGTAGCTCTAGTTGCCATGGTAAACTTCTGTTGCTACGAACGGGCCCACACTGTTATATTTTTGACAGTTTTATTCGCGGCTCAAGGTGAGGTAAGGTGACAGTTTCTTATTTTTATTACCGCTGCAAACCAATTAACTGAAGTGCATTTTAACGTGGATACTTTTTACTTTTACCTCACTGCGTCTGAGAGCAGGTATCTGTGCTCTTCTCCTTCTGCTCCTCTACATTTTGAACCGGACTGAAGAGTAAAAGTATTTTTTATTACGGTTTGAGACCCGCTGAAAAGGCGGAGGGTTTATTTTTAACGCGTTCATAATTTAAGCAAATATACAAATAAAAAACGCCAGAAAAAACGATCGATTCTGCTGTTTTCTGTTTAAAATTCAGCACAAATCTTTATCGAAATCAGTACATTTGAAGTCGTATAAGACCTCAAAACGTGTACTTTAATACTTTTACTTAAGTAGATTTTTTCTTGTGATGCTTTTCCTTTAATTTTTGTATTTTTTTGCTCCAGTATCTGTACTTTTACTTAACAAAACTGAGTATTTCTTCCACTAACTAACCCAAAGTATTTTCCATAACCATGATTCTGTTAAAACTGAATCAAACCCTGACCTTAACCATAACTCATTCATAACCTAAATTCTAACCGTGCAAACTTCACGACCAATCACAGTAGACCTCGCCAGTCCCTCCGGAGCTTACTATCCAGCATTAACTTTCACACAAACTAACGCTTCATGCTTAAAGGAAGAGTGAATGGAATTAAGAAAACTGGGCTTTGGATTCTTACGGGTTCAACAAAGTCAAACATCTTCCTCTCCTGCACCTCCTGAACTTTGAACACGTACTCCAGGGAAACCTCGTAAAAATGCTGCCGTACGCTGTCCACCTGGTTGTCGGCCTGGGGGGAAGAGAGCGAAACATTCAAACGGATTAGTGACAAATGACATATCAGAGGGATCTCCGTCTGGTCCCCCGAACCCGGTGACGCGTGTGAGATGAAGGTCGCCTGTCATTTACAAATAGAGATCGAGCGATATGGGTTTTTTTCATGGCCGATTCTGATGCGATTGTTTAGAATCCAGAGAAACCGATGGCTGATACGCTCTGCCGATATTTTCGCGCAGATATAAAGGGCCGATTTTGGTTATTTTCCCCAAATTATGTCATTTATATTTACTCCAAACTCCCCCCAAGCCCATTTTCACCACACACCTATAACAGAGCTATGTCATGTTTTCAAATAAAGCGTTAATATAAAACTTTGTGTGTATGTTCTAGGCAGCAGATTGACCAAAACAAAATATCGGCCTGTGCTGGATACGCTAAAAAGGCCAAATATCGGCCCGATATATCGGCCAACTAACGCGTCGGTCCATCTCTATTTACAAACACAATCTTTTTGAGTTTTTCCTCGCCGAGAAGGAGGATCTAAGGACAGGGGACGTTCTGGGACAGTTCTCCATTTGCTTGTTTTCTGTTGATGAATTTGCTTGTCTGTTTCTGTTTCATTGCTGATTTTCTAACTTTCTGTTGGTTAAATCGCTTCTCACGTTCAGCCCTAAGAGGCGACTGCTGTTGTGACGTTGGGCTTTACAAAAATAAATTGAACTGAATGAATTTCGATTCTCCAACGTCTTTCAGTCCCTTGTGATTTTTTTTTTGTAATATTTCCTTGCTTTTTTTCTCGTAAGCAGCCATAATCCACCTGTCGATCATGGCCTTCTGAACTCGCGGAGACTCAGCGGTGACCAGACTCACATCTTAAAGTAAAGTACTGAAGAAGTGTGTTTTCTGGATCCCAGGCAAACCACTTATGCGTTCGAACATTGTATCTGAACAATCTGTAAACGGGACATGTTTCGCCACCCACAAGTTTCTGCCTCCACCTGGTCGCACCTTCCTCCGATTCCTTTTGACAGATACGAACCGCCGCAAACCAGGAACAACCCAGAAAAGTTGCAAATTTGGCTAATCTGACCCGTTCTTCTAGCAATTACAATCTGACACAAATCCTTAAATATTGGGCTGCCAGATTCATTATTTTAATAAAAAAACACTGAAATAATGACGTAATTTATTTGACGTTTAGCCCCAATACGTCCTGAAATTACTTGTTATTCTTGAAGCTCCCATTTCAGATTTCTGTAAAACCTCCAAAATGTGCACTATGAACTGAATAACTACATGTATAATCACAAATCTAATCACAATACTTGAAAAATCGTAAGTTTTTGTTTATTTTTTTGCCGATTTTCCACGCATCCACTTCAAGTCCAAAATTTCTCCTGCTGCATCCCACCCAATAACAGCAGTTACAAAAAAGAAACGCGCCAATATGTTAAAGATGCACTACGTAACTTTTGCTTTGCCAGGAATGTTCCACAGTACGGCATTTAACTTATTCATCTTGCATTTATTCAATTACAGTTTTTTATTGCTCCACAGATTTGACCAGTAACTTGGCCTGAGGATCACCTGCTAGTCTCCGTGAAGATAAATATGTTTAACGCTGTACTGGGGAACATTTCATCTCCATGGAGACAATCAGGTGGAGTAGTGCACATTTCAATGATTTTGTGTATCCACAGTACCTCGTGTAGATGGGACTCCTTCTTCTTCGCCGACAGACTTAAATGTTTTTCCAAGACAGCGCAATACTTTTCCGTTTCTTTGTCATATTTTTTCTTGGCTTCCTGTAATAATAATAAAAAAAAAAGTCAAAATAAATCAGTTTTGACACAAACCTAACCTTTCTACTTGGGTGTTTGGGAGGAAGCGCCATTACAAATTTCATATTGTAAATTTTATGGCACCATTGTTTGGCGTGTGGATTAAAATGGCCGCTACGGGACCACATCTGGTTATTAAACGCCAGGCCCCGTCTTCAGAGCGGAGATCAGGGACATAAAAACAGTTTGATAATAAGCCAGGAACAGACAGAGGAGAAGGGAGTGGCCACTGTTGTGTTTATATCTCCGAGAAACAGATCGCCGACAGAAGAGGACAGCGGGTCGCAAAAAGTCCACAGTGAAGCTTTAAACGCACGAAATTTGATCGTTTAGAGTTTGACATTGCGACATGCAGTTGTTGCGTGGCGTCAAGTTGCTACTATTACTTAAGCAAAGCGCTGTTACACGTTTGCGTTACAAAATAAAAGTATTAAACCGGCGCCTCGAGGTTTATCAAAATAAAACGGTCATAAATGTGTCTTGCCTCAGTACAGATATGTTGTGTAGTGCGTTTCATTGTCTTCGGACCACTGCAAACCGCTGCAAAACATCAAAATAGTAGCAATAATAGTTCTGTTTTTCATGTTTTTAAGACTCTAAAATATCAAATACGTCAATGTTTTTGCAAGTAACGCGCAAAACTGTATTGGCTGCGTAAGTTCATCGAAGGACAACTACACGCTGTCGATGGGGTGAGGAATTTTCTTTAATCGTAGAATACAAACGCAGTTGAGTTTGATATTAAGTGAATGTGTTTAAGTGACACGACACAGGTGGTATTTTTGGTTTGAAGAAAAACAGCAGAAGCAGCAGCCAGAGGAAGAGCAGCTGCAGAACACATTAGTGATGACAAACAACACAAGCCTGTCTACAATTTAACTCTTTCAATACAACATCATGATCTGGTCTGGAACTACTCGCTGTAGTTACATTTCGTGTCTTTGTATTTGGTTTTAGACATGTAGAGCTGCACGATCAACCGTTATCGAAACAAAATTTGCAATTATTTCGATAACAGAACAGAAAAATCTTGTTGTACGTGTAGTTTAGACCTCCACAAACATGTTCTGAAATGCATGGGATTATTTTATTAGTTAATCAGTTCATATTTCATGCTTCTCTCAAATGATAATGCTCTTGGAGTTGTTTATAATGTGCGCTCTGAAACACAATTTTACTTTTTAAACACGTATCACCAGTCGAATCGCAATACCTGCGCAGTGTTTATCTATTTCTCTGATTACGCATAGTTTTTTTTAGAAAGCGCAAACAGGTATTTTGCTAGTGGTGCTAATTCAACGAACACAAAATGTCAATACAGAAATAGCATCATCACTGAAAAACATACTGTGTGCGTTAAAGTAGAAAATGTTTTAAACAAGAAAAGCCTGCGCTGATACATTCGACCAGCAGAGGGCAGTGTTGACCTGGAAAATCAGCCCGCGCTGGCTCAACTTCATTTTACAATTTCCTTCCTTAATTGAGCTGTTTACAAACTCTTGCTTTCGTGAAACAAAAATTCCTTCAGCTTTTTATCACTATGGTGAAGCAAGAAATAAAATATTTAAAATCAGATGCTAAACGATACTAAAACTAGTATCGAAAATAGATACTCGTTTGAGCAGGTATCGATACTAAAAAAGGACAGAAATGAACCTTTCCTGAGTAACTTTAGAATGATCTTGAGCTTTATCAGAACAAATGTAAGACACATAGACTCGTATACGATTTAATGTTGAATATGAAATTCTGTGGTCTAAATAAATACTGTTTTTTGTTGTTTTTTTTCCATCGTAGTAACACAATCTGCATTGACAATCAGGTCTATTCCTTAGTATCGAAGTACAGTTTGAAATTTTAGTATCGTGACAACACTAGCGCAGATTGGCCGTCACGTCCTTGCCATTTAGCCTCGGGGCAGCTACGGCTATAGATTTTTCTTACTGCCACCAAGTGTGAGGAGGGAATAGCTAACGCGAAGTCAACTGACATTCAAAACAGTGCAAAAACAAAAATAAAATCAAATGCATTTTATATTATTACGATTATTAAAGAAGGGGTATTATGTAAATCGAGTTTTTTGAGCTTTCAGCCCTCATCAAAAACGTGCCTGAAGAGGTTTTAGACGCACGATTGTGTTGCGATAGCGCTCTGAAGGGGCGCTTAGCACAGAGAGCAAAGGAAGGGGGTCTCGGAGCGAAAGTGAAACATGTTTTTGGCGAATACAGCTTTTTCAAAACAATAAAAGGCAACACGGTGATAGAAATCTGTTATAGCAGTTAATACCCCGTAGATGTAAAATTCCCCTCTTTAAATAGAGACGCACAGACACCCTCTTCAAATAAGCACTCGAGAGGTTTCATTTTAATTCCACCCTAATTATAGTCTGACCAAGCTGAGTTGCGACAGTTTTAAAGGCCATTGTTTTGCGGGACGTGCCTGTACGATGTAATGATCGCTCTCTCGGTTTCTGTTGCAATTAAGTGGCTTGTGATAGAAAACTGAACCCAAACTGTATTATTATAAAGCGCCTCTGCTTGTAATCGAAAGACACATTTCCTTATCCTTTGTACTGTCAGTAAATTATTAAGTACATGTCACGCACTCAATTCACTGCTCGTATAACTTCCTGTTTTGGTTTTCTTCCCATCCTTGCATCCAAATTGATGCTAACAATTGAAAGTAGATACTCATTTGATAAATATAGTGTTGTTTCAAACATCTTTCAACATTAAATGGTGGTGCTTTCTTTTATATTCCCATGTGGTTTTATATCTGTGTAATCCCTCAGTCGTCCAGTAGGTTCCATAGTGGTTCATGGGCGTTTACTAGTCGATGTGTCTTATACTTGTTCTGATACAGCTCAAGATCATTCTAAAGCTATTCATTCATACTTTTAAAACTTTTGACAACCCTAGGTAAGAAAAAAAAAAGAAAAATATCACACATAAACAGTACAAAATTGGACAATTACTGTCTAGATCAGTATAACAATTACCGTATTTTCCGGACTAGTCACACTTTTTTCATAGTTTGGCCGGGGGTGCGACTTATACTCAGATGCAATTTATATGTGAAATATATGTTTTTTCTTCATTATTATGCATTTTTTGGCTGGTGCGACTTATACTCCGAAAAATACGGTAGTATAAGCCATAGATTGTATAAAGAAGTGGGCTAAGCGAGTGTGACGTCACCTGTAGCGTTCGGCTCCGGTCAAATGAAGCTCGTCGAGGCTTGAGCAGTTATAACGGCGAATTTGGAGCCGTGTTCCATATTTAGAATTCTGACCGTGAGTATCATAGCAACCAAAGAGCCAATCTGGAGCGAAGCTGTTGAAGGCAACGTCCCTTCCCGCCCGCACCGCTGCTTTGGCGGGGGGCGAGTGCTTAGCAACGCTGTCAATCAAACCTGTTGCTAACGCTAGCGGGAGTGACCTCGGAGAAAGAAGATGGCTGATTTGTCTGTTACTGATGTTCATATGTTGAGTTACGGACACAATAGCGAAATAAAAATGCACATTTTAAGACCAAAATGATGAGCCTGACAGCAGCATTTATGGAGAAAGAAGCGAGAGTTTTCTAATGTAAAGTGAACTGGAGCCAGAGTCGATGGAGCCGGAAGCGCGCCCGTGATCACTCCTTATTTGGAACGCGACGGCTAGCGGGTTAGCCATGTCCATTTATATAAACAGTCTATGGTATAAGCCCACATGGCAAAAATAAAGAATTATGCAGTATCGTCTGTCGTCTTAATCGACATTGTGGTATCAGAATCGCTATGCTCAAAACTCAGTTTGAAGTTTTTGTATCAGGACAACCCAACTTCCTGAAGTGGGGATTACATTATATCTTTTACATGATAATTCGTGCCAGAGGAGGTTGTTTTATGGGGTTAAACTGGGATTACAGCCGTGAGGACAGTGGGTCAGAATAAAATGATCCTCTTGTGGAGCAGATGATCAGATGGGACAGTCATGTTTAATACTCCAGTCTCTATAATTCCCCCGACTGATGACAGCAACAGCAGGCGCAGCTCTAAGAGGATTATAAACATTAAAACTTCAAGTATTCACCACAAGGCCGTGATGTTTAGCCAACAAATAACTAGATAGAAGAACGTAGAAGAATACTATCCTCCTATTGGTCAGCCGTTGTTATGTTCTGAGTGACAGGCGGACTTAACCAATCAGAGTTAAGTGTGAACTCAAATGAGGTAAATACATTTACCATATTTTCCGGACTATAAGTCGCGCTTTTTTACAGTTTGGCTGGGGGTGCGACTTATACTCAGATGCGATTTATATGTGAAATATATGTTTTTTTCTTCATTATTAAGCATTTTTTGGCTGATGCGACTTATACTCAGGTGCGACTTATACTCCGGAAAATACGGTAATTATCTTTTAAAAATGCACTACGTAACTTTCCATCTGCTTGTCTCCATAGATATTATCGCTTTGCAGGCAGCGTTCCACAGTATGGTATTAAACTTATCTATCTCAAGGGAGAAAAGTGACACCTCCAGGCTAAGTTACTGATCTGTGGAGCGGCGAGCCTGTTCACAATAAGAATTGTTTTTCAAGGTGTTTTTAAGACATAAAAACACCTGTATTCGAATGAATGCTAGTTACACAAGTTTAATTCCAGGCAAAGCAATAGCAAATCATGAAGACAAAGACAAAAGTTACAGTGTACAGCATTATAAAGAATCTAAGTCACAAGTAAGAATTGTGTTAAAACTGAACTAACTTGAAATTACCTGAAGATTTGAGGAAAAATATATATGTTTTGCCCAAGAAGTAGCAGTTTCAAAAAAATACTTTCTACTGAAGAAGAAAGACATTTACAGATAGTGACACTTTTGTTGATGAAGTGTATTAAAATTCTAAGATGAGAGATGGAAAAAATATTTTTCGGGGTCAATATTTATAGCGGAGACTTTTTCTTTGCAATAGTGGGAACATTTTGGTTCTTATTCTGTAATATGATGAAGGTTGAATTATGAACTTCTATAACTCATCATCATAGACTGTATATATAATGGACATAGCTAACGCGCTAGCCTCCGCGTTCCAAATATTCAGTGACCATGGGCGCGCTTCCGGCTCCATCGACTCCAATTCACTTTACGTTGAAAAAACTGTCACCTTTTTCTCTGTAACCGCTGGTTTTTGGTCTTAAAATGTGCAGGCTTCGCTCCGGATTGGCTCTGTGGTTGCTATGATACTCGCGGTCAGAATTCCAAATATGGAACTCGGCTCCAAATTTGCCGCTATAACCGCTCCAGCCTCGATGAGCTTCGTTCGACTGGAGCCGAACGCTACGAGTGACGTCACACTCGCTTAGTCCACTTCTTTATACAGTCTACGCTCATCATGGATACAAACTGACAACTTCATAACTTCATATTTTTTTAACAGTATTGCACATTTAGCATCGTTTTTTTGGGGGATAATTCTGCTTTATGGTTTGGTTTCAATATTATCGTTCATCGTCTATGTTCACTTCAGCAATATAATCGCACTTTTTAAATTTTTTTTATCGTGATAGGCTCATAAAATTCTAGATTAATGTCATGCCGGCAATTTAAAGCCTGCTCGTTAAATGTACTTGAAGGTCCCGATTTGCGTGTACCGTAGAGTATGGTCCATTATCTTCTTCGAGCTTGGTTCTCCAGAGATAAAAGTAGACCGCTGCTCACTAAAGCGTTAAAACAGCACCAGTTTGTCCTGAGGAGACCACCAGCCGAGCCTGAGGATTACACACCCGTAATCTCCTATTGAGGTCAAAAGACACGCTACATATGTACACTGAACTACAAATAATGTGACGGAGGAGAAGCCATATTAAGTACACTATATCAGGACCATTTATGTAGAATTATATAGAATGTCTTAAATGGTAAATAGCAGCTCGATTTGAGTTATTAGCTGAACTAGTTTCACTTTGACAGACGGTTTATTTATCTTACTAATTTATGTTCCATTAATCACAGTAGAGCTCATAGCAAAAATATTTTCTTTTAACCTCTGGCTCTCTAAGGAACAACTCATGCAGTGGACCATGTGAGTATTAATAGCTCGATATCAACAGTTTTAGTTGTTAAAATGAACTGCACGTAGACTAAAACCGAGCAAACAAGTCTAAAAATTAAAATAAACTAAAAAAAGAAGTATTGGAAGAACGTGTCCATTTGAAGGTCTACAATCATATAGTAGGATTTAAACTAGTGAGACCTGGTTTATTATGTAGATACAAACTAAAAAGATGATTTACTTTTACTTAGAGCAGTGGTCCCCCAACCCGAAGGTCGGAGGATCGATTATCGCTCAGACCAAGTTCTAGTATGAATGTGGTGTGTGCGTGAGTGATTGGTGGTGGTCAAAGGGGCTGATGGTGCAGACTGGCAGCCTCACTTCCGTCAGTCTGCCCCCAAAACAGCTGTGGCTACAATAGAAGCTTATCACCTCTATGGAGTATGGAGTGAATGAATAATGCATTAATAATAATGATGTAAAGTGATTTGGGTGTCTTGACAGGGACTAAATAAATCCAATGTGTTGTTGTTGTTGTTGGTGTTGTTGTTGCTGTTGTTGTTGGTAGTGTTGTTGGTGTTGTTGGTAGTAGTGTTGGTGTTGTTGTTGTTGGTGGTGTCATTGTTGTTGTTGTTGGTGCTGTTGTTGGTGGTGGTGGTAGTGTTGTTGTTGTTGGTGTTTTTGTTGTTGGTGGTGGTGGTAGTGTTGTTGCTGTTGGTGGTGGTAGTGTTGTTGTTAGTGTTGTTGGTGGTAGTGTTGTTGTTGTTGTTGGTGGTGTCGTTGTTGTTGTTGGTGGTGGTGGTAGTATTGTTGTTGTTGTTGTTGGTAGTGTTGTTGTTGTTGGTGGTGGTGTCGTTGTTGTTGTTTGTGGTAGTGTTGTTGTTGGGGGGGGTGTTGGTGTTGTTGTTGGTGGTGATGTTGTTTTTGGTGACATGGGGATTGTTGTTGGTGGTGGTGTTGTTGGTGTTGTTGTTGTTAGAGTTGTTGTTGGCGTTGTTGTTTTGATAAGCAAAGTACCTTTTGCAGTTTTTAGTTGCAAAATCATTTTTCTATTGTAATGATAATAATAAGCAACATTTACTGGAAAAGGGGGAGCACAAACATGAGCTATGAGCGACAGCCCGCCCTCTTCAGTCAATGCTGCCTCTGTAATTGCCCTGCTGTAGCGGCCTGTGTGGGATAATGTGTTTGTCAAAGAATATCTGCCCACTGTTCCTATAGGTTCCACTATTAGAGCCTACAGAGCCCTGTATACTGGTTTCTATAATGTAGTCAGCATCGATAGGCCCGTGTGGACCCGTCTCTGTCACTGTGTTAAAGGCTGCGCTCCAGGACGTAGTCTGTACCTTGGCTGCACTGATCTGCTCCTTCCTGAAGCGCTCCAAAGGCATGATCAATACGTCGTTTGCATTTTCAATCTGCAAAGAAAAAAAGACAACCTAATACACAAAATGCACACGAGAAACTGTTTCCCCTGTTACAAAAATGTGTAACAGGGGAAAAATAATAATTGTTTTTTTAGTTTCTTTTGGGAATGTATGACGACTTTTGACAATATAAATAATTGTTGTTTATGATTACGTTTTTTTTGTTTTTTGTTTTTTTTTAAGTAGACCTAGTTACAAACCTATGTTCACAAAAAGACCGTGTTTAACATCCCCGTCCCAACTGTTGTTCCAAGTAAATGCGCAAAAATTGTCTTGCCCCAGGGCAGATATATTGTATACGCAGTTGTTTAGATCAAGTATAAAGCATTTTATTGTCCGATAATGAGAAAATGCACTGTTAGCATGCTAGCTGTTGTTAGCGCCGCTCTGTATTGGCCTTTGAAAGTTGTGAAAAGTGCTAATAATAATTAAAATAATCCTAAATAATTAGGATGCTCGGAATGCATAAGGAAAGTGAGGAATAACTTTGGACCACTGCAAACAATATAAAATGAACCAGTTCTGTTTTTCACGTTTTTAAAACAGTAAAAACAGGTTTCGTACTATTGAATATAAAGCAATGTTTAATATTAACTTGCTTCCTTTGTCCTTTCAGAATTGATATGAGCTTATACATTTACAAACTTCATAGCTGTTCATTAGCCAGGACTTGTATTACGTGTATTTGCAAATTTGGGAATCTTTGTTGAGGAAAAATATTGACAACTTTGCAATTTCCGGCATGTACCTATTAACATTCTCCAATACTCAAGAGGACTCTTACCATCCGTGTCCTCTCATCCTCCAGGTTCTGAAGCACAGCTGCAAACTCCTGGAGGGATTTGGCTAAAACAGACAGAGGCAGGTGCTTTATGTCGTACAATGTCATTCAAATTTCATCTTCAACGTTTCCATCATGTATCAAGTGTGTCTATGAATAGCCTCAACAACAGAGACAAGCTGTTCAGGACAGATATCTGTGAGAGTTTAACACAGGCTGAGAGAGGGAGAGAAAGAGAGAGAAAAGAAGAGAGACAGAGAGAGAGAGAGAGAGAGAGACAGAGCAAGAGAGAGAGAGAGAGAAACAAGCTGTTCAGGACAGATATCTGTGAGAGTTAAACACAGGCTGGGTGGGTCGGGTCAGACAGAGAGAGTGTGAGAGACAGAGAGAAAGAGAGAGAAAAGAGGAGAGACAGAGAGAGAGAGAGAGAGAGAGAGAAAGAGAGAGAAAAGGAGAGAGAGGAGGGAGGGGGGAGAGTGAGAGAGCTAAAGACAGAGAGAGAGAGAGAGGGTGAAAAGAAGAGAGAGAAAAGGAGGGAGACAGAGAGAGACAAAGAGAGGAGAGAGGGGGGTAGAGTGAGAGACAGAGCTAAAGGGAGAGAGAGAGGGAGGGAGAAAGAGAGGGAGAAAAGAAGAGAAACAGAGAGAGAGAGAGTGAAAGAAAGAGAGTAAAAGAGAGTGAGAAAAAGACAGAAAAGGAGAGAGAGAGAGGAGGGAGGGTGGTAGAGTGAGAGACAGAGCTAAAAAGAGAGAGAGAGAAAGAGAGAAAAGAAGAGAGACAGAGAGAGGAAAGAGAGAGTGAGAGAAAGAGAGGAAAAGAGAGTGTGAGAGAAAGAGAGAGAAAAAAGAGAGACAAAGAAAGAGAAAGGGGGAGAGAGACAGTGAGAGAAAGAAAGAGAGAGAGAGAAGGATAGAGACAGAGAGAGAGAAGAGTGGGGGGTAGAGTGAGTGAGAGACAGAGCTAAGAGAGAGAGAGCAAGAGAGAGCAAGAGAGAAAAGGAGAGAGAGGGAGAGAGACGAGAGTAGGGCGTAAACAGATACAGTCAGGGAGAGACACAGAAGTGGACTAAAGGACTGATATTATGTTGGGGCAAGTCTTTCACAACAAGTTTGCATCAGGAACTATTATATAAAAAAATATTAATACATAACACTTGTACAGCATGAGTGAGAGACAGAGGTAAAGAGAGAGAGACAGAGAGAGAGAGAGAAAGACAGAGAGAGAGAAAGAGGAGGGGTGGGGAGTAAACTGATAGAGTCGGGGAGAAACACAGAAGTGGACCAAAGAGAGAGCGAGAGAGAGACAGTCAGAAAGAGAGAAAGCGAGAGAGAGAGTGAAAAAGAGAGAGAAAGTGAGAAAGAGAGAGAGAGAAAGGGGGGGTGGGGAGTAAACTGATAGAGTCGGGGAGAAACACAGAAGTGGACCAAAGAGAGAGCGAGAGAGAGACAGTCAGAAAGAGAGAAAGCGAGAGAGAGAGTGAAAAAGAGAGAGAAAGTGAGAAAGAGAGAGAGAGAAAGGGGGGGTGGGGAGTAAACTGATAGAGTCGGGGAGAAACACAGAAGTGGACCAAAGAGAGAGCGAGAGAGAGACAGTCAGAAAGAGAGAAAGCGAGAGAGAGAGTGAAAAAGAGAGAGAAAGTGAGAAAGAGAGAGAGAGAAAGGGGGGGTGGGGAGTAAACTGATAGAGTCGGGGAGAAACACAGAAGTGGACCAAAGAGAGAGCGAGAGAGAGACAGTCAGAAAGAGAGAAAGCGAGAGAGAGAGTGAAAAAGAGAGAGAAAGTGAGAAAGAGAGAGAGAGAAAGGGGGGGTGGGGAGTAAACTGATAGAGTCGGGGAGAGACACAGAAATGGACCAAAGAGAGAGCAAGAGAGACAGAGAGAGAAAGAGAGAGAGCAAGAGAGAGAGAGAAAGAAAGAGAGAGAGAAAGCAAGAGAGAGAGGGGAGAGAGAGAGCGTGAGAAAGAGAGCAAGAGAGAGAGAGAAAGAGAGAGAGAGAGAGAGAAGGGAGTAAACAGATACAGTCAGGGAGAGACACAGAAATGGACCAAAAGATTGATAAAATGTTGGGCAAGTCTGTTCACAACAAGTTTGCATCAGAATCTGTTGTATAAAGCTGAAGTTTGAGTTTAAGGCGAGCACATAATATCACACAGTATGTCACAGAAGCAGGAACAATCCTTCAGCAAGACAGCAATACCAAGTACCACTTCCACACCGACTTAAATCAACTCTGGAAAGATGAGATGAGATAAAGCCTCCAGAGAATCGCTTAAACGCTAAACATTTTACACACATCAACCTGCTTTATATCAGATTTTAGCGGCAAAACTTTCCCCAAATTCGGATTCTCGCTTAACCAAAAGTACCATCACAAAGAAAGCGCAGTTTAGACGCATTTACGGCAAAAGTGGGCGGGGCCTAATAAGGTCAATAAGTATAGAAATCACTTTAAAAAGAAGCTAGTTTACCAAATCATCTCATTAACAAACAAATAGTTTAATAAGAAGGATCAGACTTAATAACTACTACGACTAATTAAAGTTTGAAAGCTGCGTAATTTGTGATACTGCAGAAAGGAAAAGAAGAACACAGTCTCTTAAAATAGAAGACATCTTTGATCGCCTGGGCCATAAAT
>KN483980.1:21015-36377 GCA_000787095.1 Periophthalmodon schlosseri
CTATTTCCGACCCCAGATCGGAGCGATTTCCGACCCGCCCCTCCCCAGGACGGAGGCAGTGTTGTGTTACCTATGCACATCTCATCGTCCGTCTCTGCATCGCCGATACACTGAAACTTAAACTCGTTCAGGGAGTCAGCGAATTTCCTCTTGGCCGTAGACAGACCTGGAAGACACAGAGGAAAAACGCCATTAGTGTTAAAGGAACGGTTTGAGCGAAATCGGCCAAAATATGCGATATGTTTACGAAGAGATTTTTCCATATTTTCGAAAGTTTTCATCTCGTGGTAGTAACAAGAAAACCCAATAATTTATGTGTATACGTTTTGAAAGGTTCCAGTAATGGTGTCACAATATATTCAATACAGATTTTTTTCTGATCTATGTCATAATGTTGTTTCCTCCACCTTGTGATGTCATGTGGTAATACAGGAAGTGCTCCACTGTGTTTTTAAACTCCACACACCTTCACTAGAATCATTTGGATGATTTCAGCCCTGGAATTGCTAATCTGTACCGAACTAAAAGTAAAAAGGTTTATGTTAACTTGAGAACTACCACTACTTAGACTTTGGAGATGTAGACAGACTAATAAAGTGTTACTCAAACTTGTGTGAAACACAACTCCAGGTATGTTTTTGAGGAGGTAACAGCCTTAGAACATGGCTTAGGGTCTAAGAAAGATTTTGTTTTGTTTTAGTTTTTTTTTTTAGATTTTTTTTTGTATTGATACCTGCTAAAATGAGAAAAAATGGTGTTGATTTTTAGACATCTTTAGTTTAGTGCTTGTCTGCATGAGTGTATGTGAGCGAATAGTACAAAAAAAAGAAATCTTCCATTAAACTTCAGCCGTGGTAAGTTATTGAAGCAGTAAAAAGGTGAAAGGGTTTCTTCAATAATACATGAGGTGCTAAGAGCTCCTACGAGACAGGCACTTTTGGCCTAAACACATTCACTCACCGTGTTTCATGTTGTAATCCTCAAAATGGTCTGTATAAAGGTTTAACGGACATGAGAAAAGACTTAAAGCTACCATCTATAAGTTAATTTGATTTTTTTTTACTAGTAGACGTTGTTTTCAGTGACTTAAAAATCAAATAGCTCCCCCTACAGGACACCTTACTCTGTAGAGTATGTAAATAATCAGCTGATAGTGCGTCTCACTCAGGGGTCTGTTGTCCTGGGCCCCAGAATTGGACCATCTTCCTATTAATTTATATCAGAGGGGGGCCCATGTGAGGCTTCTTGCCCCGGGCCCCCCAAATTTCTGTCGACGGGCCTGCTCTCACTAACAGTTTTATTACACCATTTTAACTCCAATTTACGACATGCACTTCTGAACACATTTAATTACCTGGTTGCTGGTTCAAGTCCTGACTCAGGCACTTAAAATTGGCACCATGCACTGTACCTAGATTCATACAGCTCAGTTTATCAGCACTTTTCTACTTTTATCCATAGACTGTATGAACTTAGCCAAATAGGAAGTAGTAGCGGTGAATCGGCTCCAGTTTACTTTCTATTGAAAAGTGCCGCTTCTGTCTGTAATCGCGGCGGTCAGGCTCATCGTTCTGACCTTAAACGTTTGAATTAACGCACTTTACGTGACCCTGGTGTTTATTTTGCGGTTTTGTCCATATATTAAGATGAACATTTATAACGGATCAATGAGGCGGCTCCTTTCCCCGAGGTTTGCTCCCGTTAGCGTTAGTAAAAGGTTTGATTGACAGCGTTGCTAAGCACCCACCTCGTCCCAGAGTGGGAAGGGGCGAGTACTTTCAACAAGCTTGTTCCTGATTGGCCCTTTGGTTGCTATGATACAAGCGTCAGATTTCCAAACATGGAACTCTGCTTGCTATGATACAAGTTGTCAGATTTCCAAACATGGAACTCTGCTCCAAATTAGCTGTATTTAAATGCCTTGATCGACTCCTCAGTGCACTTCTGTATACAGTAGGCTCTCAGCTCCTTGGACCTAGCTAACAAACAGAAACTGTAAACAGCAGGTGTGTTAGTTTCAGTGTAATTAGCTCCTCCCTTCAGACAGATATAAGGCAGTGTCCAGCAGTGATCTGACCAGAACCAAAGAAGCAACTTGGATGAGCAGCAAAACGTTTTACAACTTTTTGTCCAGTTGACAGATTTGCATTTTTCTTTTACTATAGTAAGCGCTCAGCTATGTCAGGTCATGAGTAAAAATAAAACATTGCTTTAGACAGAATGTAAGCATCTTTGTGTATAAATGTGTAACTGACACATCAGGATGCCATCTTGTAAAGACTTGGTCCAATCAAACGCAGCTGGAGAAAGTTATGCAGCCAGTCATGTGAAGCTGCATGGCACTGTCCCTTCTGGCAAACATCACAAATGAAGACAGACGGAGCAAGAGGAAAATGAGCAGAACAGAGGCAAAGAAGAGTCTCGTGAAAAGACGGGCGCAGTCAGGGGGAGGACGGGAGTTTGAGAGGAGCAGACAGGCAGGACATAACTGGGCATGCAAATATTCCATTCATCCGTGACACTGGGCTGCGTTTTCACTTGTGAGCAGGAGTCGGATGTGGAAGGATGTGACAGTCACAGAAACGATCGCACTTCCCCCTCCAAAAGACAGGGGGTGTCAAAGTGGAGTGAGTCATGGAGGTTCAAACATGGAAATAATAAAGTAAAGTAGCAGTCAGAGGTGGGTAGAGTAGCCAAAAATTGCACTTAAGTAAGAGTAATGTTACTTCAAAATAATGTTACTCAAGTAGAATTACAAGGCAATAGTCCAAGAAATTACCAAACTAAGAGTAAAAAAAGTATTGGGGAAAACTACTACTGAAGTAAGAGTAACTAAAAGAGTAACTATCGGGACGTAACATCTGATTTATAATATTAGGCTAATGTAATTGTAAGAATAAAACTATTATCAAATTAAATAATGCACAAAATCTGGCATTTTAAGACACGAACATGATGAAAAACCTACATACATCTGAAGGAGTGTTGTAATTGTAAACTATTATCAAATTAAATAATGCACAAAATCTGGCATTTTAAGACACGAACATGATGAAAAACCTACATACATCTGAAGGAGTGGGACAAGAAACACAACATAAACAATCAACATAAAGCTTACTTCAATAAAAACATTACTTAAGTAGGAGTAAAAGTATGCTGCAATAAAAGTACAGTTTCTTTAAAAAGTTACTCAAGTAAATGTCAAGTAAAGTAAATATAACTGGTACTACCCACCTCTGGTCAGGGCGCACTCAAGTTTGACAGTTATTCGCACAAAATTCGCTTAGTCATACTTTAAAAAGTTACTCAAGTAAATGTCAAGTAAAGTAAATATAACTGGTACTACCCACCTCTGGTCAGGGTGCACTCAAGTTTGACAGTAGTTATTCGCACAAAATTCGCTTAGTCATAAAAAAACTATAGAATACATAGAGTCAGTGAAAATGATTTGATGATCTGACAGTCATAATTCTATAAAGACGGCTAATTTAGAAAGCGTTACACCTAATCTTCACTTTTAAATGAATGCTTAAAGGTTTGGAAATGAGATCTGTGGTTTGTTTAACTATGTCAGGATCCTCCCTTCTGCCGTTTTCCCTGTCGTCTCCCCCTCCCTTCTGTGTTGCCCGTCTCTCCTCCCACCTGGGCGTCGGTCTACCTGATCTGACAGGTCACCCCCAGTACCTGCAGTATAAGATGCCTGGTTTTGCATCCGCTCCTGGCCGGTTCGTCGCTGATACTTCTCCAGTTAGCAGATGTGTTTGGCTCCACAAAACAAGTTAACCTTTTGCAGAGTTGTTGTACTGTTTCGTTGGCCTGTGTCCAGATGCCTCTGTCTTTATTTTTGGAAGCTGCCTGCCTGTCTCTTCACCTGTCTACCTGCTTGCTAGCTAGCGAGCCCGATACCTCTCTGGACCCCCCAGCCTGATACTTACACATTTACCTGATTACCAGCCTGGACAATAAACAGTTGGACTACTTACCAGTAACGCGCTGCTTTTGGGGCCTAAGTAAAACCATGGCAAACTAACACATTCTTGGCCAGGACTCCCTTGAAAAAGTAAGTACTGTATTTTCCGGAGTATAAGTCGCACTGGAGTATAAGTCGCACCGGCCAAAAAATGCACAATAATGAAGAAAAAAACATATATTTCACATATAAATCAAATCTGAGCAGTAGTAATAGTCCGGAAAATACGGTAATCTCAACTTTCCTGGTAAAATAAAAGTTACATAAAAGAATGCACGCCAATAACCAAAAAAAGTAAGTTTAAAGGGCCAGTATCCAATTTCAAACCATGAGTAAAGAGCATGAATTAATGAGCAAATGACAGAAATGACTGTTAGCCCCGCCCACTTAGTCCCTTCTCTCACTCTCATGCTGGACCACGACAGAGAAACAACTATCACAGGCAGTTGTTTGTACATGGTTCTCCAAATTTGTATCCAAAATTGTATGTAGATGGTCTTTCCCTGGCAGTTGCTTCCAAATGGTTCTCATCCAACAAAATGCCTTTTAAAATGGATAAGCTTTTCTTTTTCCTTCCTGGATAAATAGAAGGTTTGTAAATGATGCAACTGGCAAAGGCGTATCACTTTCAATATGTTTCGTTCCAAACTATTTGAATCTGGATAGAATAAAATGTTTGAGTAATACTGTACAAGCCAACCAATCAATTTTCCAACGTTCAAATCCAGAAATCCGGAAAGTTTGCCGTGAAAACATTTTCCTGATTTGACCAATTCCGACTTGAAATGTCTTGACGCCCTGCAACTTATCAGAACGGACAAAAACACATGTCCTTAAGTATGATGTCACCGCACTGAAATCCACCATCAACTCCAGTTATAGTGAACATTTACAATTGTCTTCAGCACAAAAAGCCATGTAGGGAATTCTTGGTTTAGATCCCTGCAACTTTCCATAGGAGATTACCACTGCCATCTTTGATTTACCGTCTCGCTCCAATAACTGACAGTGGCACCAAAAGCTTGTCTTTGCATGTTTTCTTTGTCTCAACATTTTTCCATTACTTCAATAGCCCCAAAACATCACAGATAAAACGATCTACAGTCTGGGTGGCCGCTGTGGGAATCAAGTCTAAATCCAAGTCTTTAGTCCTGGTTTTGGGTCTGGTTTTTGGTCTGGTTTTGGCATGGTTTTGGGGCTTGTTCTCTCTCCTTTGACAGCTCCTCTCCACACCTCCACAGTGAAACGTGCTTGAGGTCCTTCATTCTCCTTCACGAGCTCTGCTTTGTATAAACAGCCCGACCGCCCACTGATGAGGACACATTACTCAGTGGACATGTGCGTTTCAGTGGGCAGCATCTGATTTACGGTTGGCGCAAAACTGGTGAAAATAATGGTGGAAACTGATGAGATGTGTAAAACATAAAAAGTGACGAAGCGAGTTTTGTTCATCTAGAAACGTTGGCATCTAGAAGAATCGCTGCTGCTGCCAGGCCTCAGTTTTGAATGTTAGAAATGTGAAAACGAAACGGGAAACGACAGAATATAGGCAAAAAGTCTATGATAATGTAGAATAATATACTATTTAGTTAAAGGTGCGCTATGCAGCAGGTGACGTCATCAAGGCGAGTCAGAGGTCAGATCTGTGGACAGTAAACGTGCATGTTTTTCAAGGTTGAGCCGTAAATACAGCTATAATTGAATACATGCAAAATGGATCACTTCAATACCATAGTTTAGTAACTCGTAGATGATCAAATACATTCTTTGATTAGTTCCTTAACTAAAAGGGGGCGTGACACTGAAAAAAATCTCTTAAAACTCTGAAGTATCTCTATGTTATGACCCGAAGTGCACTCATAATACCACAACTAGGAGTTCAGACAAAAACAACTTTGTATACAAAGTCTGCTGTGGTATAAATCCTTACAAGCCTAATAACATCATTAAGTTGATTTATGGACATTTGGATCAGAGCTGGGCAATAAAATCAGTTAAATCGATTTGTTTGGAAGAAAATCCATTTTTATTTTCCACTTTCCTCTATTGGAAATTGCACTGAACATGTAAGAAAAGCTTCTCACAGCACTGACTGTTTTGAAATCAGTGGCGTCAAATTAAATGTTCGGGGGGGGGGCACTGACTGTTTTGAAATCAGTGGCGTAAAATTAAATGTTCGGGGGGGGGGGGCATGTTTTTAGTACAATAGTTTGTTTAATTTCATTCATTAAAGATTTCCCCAACGACCAATGGGTTAAATATGATTACTGAATATAATCTTACTATCTGTAGTGTGCAGAACATTTTTAGTGAACGGGAAGTATCAAAAATCTAATCAAAATTCCAATTTTTTAGATTTTATTTTCAGATAAAATGGCCCAGACTGTAGCCAAGATACTTCAGTCAAATCACAGTCACTCTAACGTAGTCACTTTTTGTTGCCATTGTAGAAAATTCCAATAACTACCTAAACAAAACAGACTGGAGTCATAATCACACACAGGTTTACCCTTCATGGATAAGTCATTACATTATTATTTACTGTTACATTTCTCATCCTTCTGTCTTTTGTAAAACTGTTTGTATTCTTGGCAAAGCTTTTTACAACGACAACTTTATTCCGAAAGTGACGCTCAGATTACTTAAACTCATAGTCAGGCCTGTTTAGTTTTAAGACCTCATCCCTTTTGGATGAGGTCTTAAACTGAGCTATTGGCCGTTGACATGATGAGGTCACCGCTCAGTTAATCTTCCATATTCACAAACACATGTCCTGGAGCAGTTATGACACATGCGCTACACATCAGCTGTAGAGGGTCTATTAGCTCACCCCGAACACGCGCCCAAATCCAAAACACATTTATGCAATCCAGCCAACGCACCAATGAAACGCGCCAAACACAAGAGAATTACACGCCACACCGGGTTTACTGTACAGGCTTTTGTGTGAGACGTGAACTGGAACATAGGCAACAACGGGCTTTAATGAGAGAGTGAAATGACGAGTAATGTAACGAAATATAATGTAAAGCACTGTGGAACTTTTCTGACGAAGCTTTGTCTGCAATGTCCCGCAGTATAGAATTGCACAGATCTATCTCCATGGTGACATTGTGAGAAATAAAAGGTTTGTAAATTATGTGTGAAACAGGCAAAGGCACGTCACTTAAGAGTATGTTTTATTCCAAAAAATGTGAATCCGGATAGAATAAAACGTTCGAGTAATACTGTGCAAGTGAACCAAATCAACCGGGCCAAGTTACATGTCAGGTCTGTGTGGAAGCGAGCCTGCTCACAGTAAGAATACATGTTTTTCAAGGTATTTTCTTTGCATAAAAACAACTGTAGTAGAAAAAAGCTGGATTTTTAAGTTTAATGCCATACTGCGGAACACTGGAGGCAAAGCAATAGCATCTCCACGGAGACACGCAGGTGGCGGACGATGATGCAGTCGGGCCAAGTTACAGGTCAGGTCTTTGTAAAGACCTCGCTCACAGTAAGAATGCGTGTTTTTCAAGGTATTTTTGAGTAAAAGCACCTCAAATTGAATACACTGAAGACAAAGTTTAATGCAATACTGAGAAATTCCTGGAAAAGCAATAAAACTTAAAAAAATAAACATGGAAGTACACTTTACTACAGTCTATTATTGGTATAACTTTGTTTTAGAAAGAAAAATAACTATAAAATGGATATGATAATAAAATAAAATGATAAATCAAATAGGTTATACGTTTTATCCCGTTGCTTACATCAAACGCTGCCTTTAATATTTCTATAACAGGACCCAGCCACATTAAACCTAAATCATTGTTATCTGGACTGGATCTCAGCAAAGAGGAAAACAGACGAGTCTGTGTCTATTTGACCCGGGACACTTCCCTTTGAGACGCACAGCGCAGAGGACACACCAAACGTGACCTCTGAACTCAAACTTTAACCTCCCTTAGCCATGGCAACAGGAGTCAAAAAAGAAGTCATCTGTACTTCCTGGTTGCGACTACAACCTTTCACTACTTTTGGTTCATTGTTTGGTCAAAATGGAGTTTCCTCTTGTGCTGGGTGTCACCGTGACCCTGGGTGCTCTTTACAACAGGAAGTGTGGTCATAGTACAACGGGTTTTGGATTGAAAAGTTTGTTTTACTCAATTTGGCAGAGATGCAGATATCTTTCATCACCATAAAAAGTTATTTATTTCATTCCTGTATATGTCTTTTTATTAATTTTTTAAAATTTAGACACTGATCATGGTTTAAAAATGCCCTATTCAACATATTCGGATTGGATTTTTTGTCAGGTACTAAATGTTTCGCTGTTGGTCTAAAATTCAGTACATTTTTCATATTTTTAGAACTGCGTTAGCAGATGTTGGATGAGAAGAAAACCATATTTGCTTCTGTCTGCGTCTCATTCGTTATATAGGCTAATCTGTCATTTGAGCAGCTCTAAAGGTCAGAGGTCAAGGACAATGATTAAGCAGAAACAAATTGACCATTTGTAGCTCTCACCATCCATCACTGCCAACTTTCTTTCTGACTAAAATCAATAGAACCACTTTCTGTGTGAGACGATATGCATCTTGGCAAAAATTAAGGTTTTAAATTAAACTGGCGCTGATAAAAACTGAAACTAATAATATCAGAAACAGTTAAAGGGCCCATTTTACGCTATTTTCTGAATCTGTTATAATGTTGTTTCCTCATTAAAACAGACCTGGAGTTGTGTTTTGTTTCATTCACGCATGTTTAATACACAAACTCTGCGAGTTCTTCGCTCAAACAGAAAACACTCTGTTCCATCTTGTGATGTCATGTGGTAACACAGGAAGCGCTCCACTGTGTTTTTAAACTCCATACACCTTCACTAGAATCATCTGGATAATTTCAGCCCTGGAACTGCCTGGTAAAAAGTAGTCCGTTGACTTGAAAACTGCTGCTTCATGACATCACGAGGTGGAACAGACGTACAGGGACGTACACAGACATTTTGAGGGGCAGGTGCTCAACCATGAAAAAGGGCACTTTTCCATATCACTTAAAATTAACTTATCCACAGGTTTTAAAAGTTAACAAGCACAGTAAAAGCCAAAGTTAAATCTGTCAACTGGACAAAAAGTTGTAGGAGTGAAGACATTTCGCTGCTCATTCAAGCCGCTTCTTCAGTTCTGACAAGTATGATTTCGAGTATGTATGATTTTAACAAGTATGATTTTGCTTCTTTAGAGATGACTTTTAGCTGCGCACCTGCTGAGGTTTAGCAACAAAGTAAATATTTGTAATTTGTAAATACGAATATATAGGTGTATATGAGCTGAGGGACCAATAAGATTATTACAAAAATGACTAGTTGAAGAAATACTATTTTTAGCAGAGTGACACAGAACAGTGACATAGGCCTTTTGTTGCAGCCTACTTCTCTCCAAGTTATTAGACCATAACGACTGAAAATAAATGTCATTTCCTGTAATCTGGGGTATCGGGTGAGGTTTAGGTTTAGCTCTGATTTAGTTTGGACCGTGTTTAGTGCGTAACGGCCGTGGTTGAATAGTTTTAAATTTAATTGGCCACTAATTAAAATAAAATGAGTAAAAAGATTATGTCAAGGCAACAGAACGGGCCCTGTAATTGTCTCATCCTATATCAATATGAAAATAAAACATATTTATTTGAAAACCCACCAACCGCCACTGATCCGGGCAATAGTTTGAATTCACTACAATAACATTGTACCATTGAGGCCCGACACAGACCGCCGCACTATAATCTAGTCTCTCTCTATCAAAGCAACCCCAAATACAACTTGACAGAGCAAAACATTTCTAACACTGATCAGCTGTGGCATCCCATTATTCCAATTCCAACAGACTTCTACTACAGACATTTTTGCCCAAATTCTTGCCATTTCGATGCTGTGAAAGTCGTGTGAGGAGACAGAAATCTTTGTCTGTCAAATGAATGTGCTCATGTGTGTATGGCCTCTTTGTGCACTTTTTTTCTCAGTGAATAATGTTTCTATTGAAAGCTAACTGGGAGCTAGCTACTGGATATCCTGTTGATATCACACTGGCCTATTCTTTACAGTGTAATGTGTGTAGTAGCTCTTGTACAAAGCTGCTGTTGCATGGTTGTGGTTAATTACAGATGTCCTTTGTGTTTTCGGTTTTTGGCCCCGTCCGAACTGAAAAAGCCACTGTCGCATTCAAACGTCATTGGAAATTTCAGTTGTGGTGTCTGGACTGGACGAGATTCAGCAGTACGACAGCCACACATAGATAACGAGAGACGTAGCTCCACTGTGTTTTTAAACTCCACGCACCTTCACTTGAATCATTTGGATAATTTCAGCCCTGGAACTGCCGATCTCTGCTGAACTAAAGGTAAAGGGCAGCTTGAAAACTACGGCTTCGTGACATCACAAGGTGGAACAGAGCATTTTGAGCATTGGTGATGTAGACATGCTAGTAATAAACTCCAAGTTCAAGTATGTTTTTGAGGAAGTAACAGCATTATAAAGCTCACAAGAGTCAATTTTGTGCAACATGGAACCTTTCAATCAATGTATCTTTAAAGCTACCATCTGTAATTAGATTGGCCGACCCACCCCTGTTGCATTCTCACATGTCACCACTAGATTCTATGTATGTTCGTTGCTGTCTGATAGTTTGCCATCTTTCTTATGTCGTAGTCAAAGCATATTCGATCATGTTATTTGAAACATCATGTCAGTGGCCTTCACGACTCCTCTTAGGCCATGGTTGTGTAGGACTCGGGATTATAATCAACCGAAGAACCGAAAACATCTGAGAAATGTCACATCTTATCTGATTTATATCTGAATGAAGGCGACATTGTTCCCAGTTCCAAGACTCCACATTTGTCTGACCAGGCGACTGCGTGTGTGACAGGACTGGAGTTTACTCTGTGAGCAGGAAAAGCAGCAGAGGACACAAGAGCTAAAAATAAAACCCATAATGTCCACACTTTAAGTCCTGCGTCTCATTCTAACAGTTGTTCTCCGGCACTTCCTCTGTCGCTCGTAAAGAAAGAAGCCGATAAAAACAATGAACCAGGTCATAACACAACTTCTAGTGTACAGTCAAATTATTTAATAGGGATGGAAGAAGATCTTGTGACGCTAGATCCTGTGAGACCTTGTGAGACTTGTTTTATGTGTTTACATCAAATTTGGACAAGGACAAGAATAAAAAGTTACACATTTTGAGAAGCCATAGTTCCAAAAAACAGTACGACAGTGAGAGCAAAAATCTAAAATGAAATAAATCCAAAATTGTAAAGCTAAAATTGCAAACTGAACTGACGTCAACATCTGTTCTTGTCCTGTTCTAGTGGATCCATAATGGACCTGTGTGCCATAATACACATATTACTTAATTTTTTTTTAAATTATATGTGTTTAGAATATGTTTCCATGCAGTTGCTATGTGGAGGATTTCACTTGTAAAAGGGGAATGCACAAATTTAGCCTAAACAAATATTTTATCTATATACTTCTGTTTCTGAGCAGCGAAACATCTTCACTTCTACAACTTTTTGTCCAGTTGACAGATTTGAATTGTTCTTTTAGTATGGATCATACCTGGACGACTGAGGGATTACACAGACTACTTCTGTTTTTGTAATAATTGATGTACATTTTTTCTATTACTCCTTTAGTCCTAGTACTAGTAGAGTAATGGTAAAAGTATAAGCAGTTGTTAGCTGTCCAATCCCTTTTACATTAGTTATGGCTTAGGGGAAAAGATTAGAAGTTCCACAGTTTGTCAATTTAATGGCTTTGTAATTGAACTGTGTATTTAAACTGCTATTTCTAACCCAAGAATAAGGTCATATCCTCAGTCATAGTTTAACTTGGATCCAAAGACCAATGATGTCACCAGAAATGGGAGAAGGAAAAGAAATTACAGAGCCAAACAGTCATCTTTTATCTCATCACTTCAGAGTACGAACTGACCACATAGTAAATTATCAGGACCGAGCAGGAGCCCAAACGTCCAAACAAACAAAGTGTATGTCCACGGGCTGGAGGCAGGCGGCTTTAAATGCACTTTGCGTTTAAGAACAAGCTGAAGGTTTTGGAGAAGATGTGCGGAGACGATTGAAATGATCTATTCAGAAATAATCCAGTTGGTAGTAAAAGAAAAATTCAAATCTGTCAACTGGACAAAACGCTGTAGGAGTCTAAACCGCTTCTTCAGTTACTGGTGCACACTGCCTTATATCTATCTGAAGGGAGGAGCTAATTACACTGAAACTAACACCTATTATTCACAGTTACATAAGGCAGTGTCCACCAGTAAACTGACCAGAACTGAAGAATTTTAATTTTCTTTTACTTTGGATCATACTTGGACGACTGCAGGGATTACACAGACAATCCAGCTGGTAGATACATAACAATTTGAAACACATTATAGTGACACAAAACTTAAAATTGATTTTAAAAGATGCTCTATGTAACTTTTCTGTGCCACATGCTCGTCTCCATGGGGATTAGTGTCACTCAATACATGATATCGATTACGATACCACAATGAAGATAAAAAAAAATGCATTTTTTTTAGTAGTAGAATGTAATTTTCATATATAAAACAATAGTACTTTCTTTCTTAGTCTTTTATTTGTTCTGAATAACTCAAAATCATACCAAAACTTCAGGGAGAGCCCAAATTTTGTCCTATTTTTTTGCAGCATCGATACTCGCTCAAATGAATATCTAGTTCTGATATTAGTTTAAGTATCAATTATCTGATTTTCGATACTTTTGACAACCCTAATGGAGGTGGCACTGATTTGACTGGAAAGTCCCACAACATAGCATTAAACTTATCTCCACGGAGACACCACCGGGCCAAGTTACAGGTCAGATCTGTGGAGCGGCCTGTGTTTTCAAGGCACTGTGGAACCAAAAAAATAACACCCGACATGATATATATTCTAGATAGATATGTTTAATGTCATACTGTGGAATATTCCAAGCAAAGCATTAACATCTCCATGGAGAAAATCAGATGGCAGAAAAAAACAAAACAAAAAAAAAAAACAATAAAATGAAATCTGAGATAGCGAACAAATGCTAGAAAAGCTGGACTCCTTCTTGCGGCGACCAGACGTTTGTCTTCGTTGCCATGGAGACGTGAACTATGCGGCCTGGGACAGAGGAGGGCGGCACGAGAGGCACAGGCACAATGAGTTACAAGGTTCGTGTTTCTGACCCAAAACCCCAAACAATTCACCCGGGATTCGATTCTCGGCTTATTTCACAATACGGAAATTATTTTCACAATAAGCAAATTAAATGTTTTGGGAAGTTATTACAAAATATTCTGGTCATTTTTGCCATTGCACAACCAAAATGACACCAGCCAGCACTTTTATGATACTGTGTCATTATATTCAAAAGGTTTTTCAATTACATGTGCTTTCGTTGCTAAGAATCTGAATGATGTTTGCGCTGAATGCCCTACTGCGGAACATTCTGTGCAACATACATTCAATACAGTTAAAATGACCAAATTATTTGCATTTTATTTGATACCTCCATTGTCGTATTATGCATTCCAACAACTCTAGTTCATTCTGGTTCTTTGTCCATTGCTTTGTGTAGTGCAGTATATAAACTATTGTGTGTGACCTTTGAACCCTTTGACACAGGAGATAAAGGCATTGTAAACTGGCACTTTGCCCTGATGGCTTTATAATCTCCTGTTAGATTCGTTTACAGTTTTAGTGTGCTGTAAAGAGACGTTAATACGGGCACTTTTGGCACTTCTTTCACCGTAAAAAAAAAATGTTTTGTGTCTAATAAACATACAGCTGTATTATTTTCAGCTGTCTAATGTGACCTAACCTGTGTTGAGATCTTGCCTATATTGACAATAGGTTAATTTAACTTTTACTGACTTAAAGATTAGGGCCGCACTGATTCTGATACCGGTATCGGATATCGGTGCTGATACTGAAACATTTCCGGGATCGGCAAACGGCTTCCAAATATCGTTTCGGCCAATATCCAGGTTGGACGTAAACTGATGTAACAAGACTTTTTACTGGTTGTAGTCGACCCAGAAAGTCTCATAACGTTTGAACTTTTATTTACACAAAGCTGTTCTGTAGCTTAGAGATAAATAACGGCTAAAATACACAATTAAGCCACATAAGAGTCAGGTTTGTGGAGATGCAAGCCCCTTCAGAGTACGGATGCATGTTTTTCAGCGCAATAAGCACAACCGTCTACCTATTTTTTGGCTAAAAAGTTACACACTGTGGCTTTAATACAACAAAACTACAGTCGTTAGAGTTGTCCTTGCTCTGACCTGATGAAAACCTTATGCTGTTTGCTGACAATAGAGATGTTTCCAGTGGTTTTGCTTTGTCATGGACTTGCCCCTGTGAGTGGATGCACATGTGGGATGCCCTGTATAAATGCCCCCCCGTCCCCTCCCTCTGCCCCTCCCTCTGCGCTCCCCTGAGTGTTTACTATGAGGGCTGCTGTGCCGTTTCATACCGGTGTTTATGGTCCACGGGCTCATGCTGGAACACACTACAGTATTCACAACGCAACCACCGCCTGTAAATGTCAGATCGGGGCATGGCACGTTTTGTCTGTACATTAAACAAAAGCGAGTACCCAAATATTTCCTAAAAATGTCCAAGAGGCAGATCAGCATCTCTTGTGCAATGTGCATTACAGTTATTAGTACTTCTATAGTCTGTGTGTTTTTCATGATTAACTTGTTTTGCTATTTAAATAAAAAGTGAAGATAAAATGTGTTGGGATTAATGGGAGTAACTGATTTGAGTTTTGTTCATATAAAAATCTAAAGATAAGAACCAGTCATCTGTGCATGTTTATGAGATCTTTTTTTTTTTTTTTTGGTGCTGGTCTTTGGTCTTGCCCAAGGACGTTTTTGAGATTTTTTTTTTTTTTTTTGGTGCTGGTCTTTGGTCTTGCCCAAGGACACAACGACAGTATTCATCTGTGGGAGCTGGGATCAAACCGCCAACCTGTGCGACAGTGGATCTGACTGCTCTACCAATATTTATGCCGATGAGCTGGATTGGAAACGCCAACCTTTGGATCAGAGAAGGACCAGAGAGGGAACAGTTTCCTAGCTACTGCCATCATACAGTGTGTCTTGCCCAATGATACAATGGCAGAAATTGAATCAACCCATGTAGCATTGCTTTTTACAGTGACAATTTGGTAATCTTTGTCATTTGGAGTTATATATTACAGTTCTTGTAGCGCCCTGCCCCTTCGTAAGCTCTTTTGAATGGCCCCTGCTGCTGACTCTGCTCCCTCAGACCAGAGAGGTTTTCCTTTTTTAAACCCAAACACTGAAATCATCGCGCACAAAACAGACCCACA
>KN483980.1:40888-56777 GCA_000787095.1 Periophthalmodon schlosseri
TACTACTACTACTACTACTATTACTACTACTACTACTACTATCACTACCACCACTACTATTACTACTACCACTACCACTACCACCACTACTACCACTACCACTAGTACTACTACCACTACCACCACTACCACCACTACCGCTACTACTACCACTACTACACTACTACCACTACTACTAGTACCACTACTACCACCACTACCACTACCACTACTACTACTATTATCACTGCTATCACTACTACCACTACCACCACTATCACTACCACTACTGCTACCACAGCTACTACTACCACTACCACTATTATTACCACTACTATTACCACTGCCACTACTTCTACCACTACCACTACTATCACCATTATTATTAAAGTTTTTTCTTATTTTTGTGTTATCAAAATTGGTATCGAGTAATAATAATGGTGATAGTAGTGGTAAAGTTTTTTCTTATTTTTGTGTTATCAAAATTGGTATCGAGTATCAGGCCTTTTCCTTAGAATCTAAATTAATTTTGCCGTTTCAGTTCTGTACCAAAAGTACTGTGAAATATGGGCCGTTAAAGTCAGAACAAAAGTGCTACCAGTGAACTCTGTACTCCCATTACCACGTTTTGAAAAGCAGCCCCATAAACCCGTTAGCTCTGTGGCTAATGTGCCGGGCTCCCCACCGCAGGCTTTACAATGGGGAAAATGCCAGTGAATGAGCTGCCAACTCGCCAATGGTGCCAACGGTGCCAACGGTGCCAACGCTGACTGCTCTGGGGTAGGGTGAAAAGATGCCAATGTGTTCTGTCTGGAAAGGGACAAAATGACGCCCCAAACCAGACCCTAACGTTTAAAAGGTCCCGTATTACACAAAATGGATTCCTGCGAGCGTTAAGCCGCGTTATAAAGTTGTTACCTCGTCAAAAACAGACCCGGAGTCGTGTTTTGTTTCATTCACGCGTGTCTGAGTAACACTTTATATATTATTCGTCTGTCTAGATCTCCAAAGCTCAAAATGCTCTGTTCCACGTTGTGATGTCATGTAGTGGTAGTTTTCAAGTTAACAGCTACATTTTACCTTTAGTTCGGCCGAGATTGACAATTCCAGGGCTGAAATCATCCAAATGATTCTAGCAAAGTTGTGTGGAGTTGTGCGGAGTATTCTGTTTGAGAGAAGAACACAGCCTAAATATGTAGGATTTGTGCGTTAAACATGTGTGAATGAAACAAACACAACTCCAGGTCTGTTTTTGACGAGGAAAGAACATATAGTATCAGAAAATAGAGTAATTCAGGCCCTTTAAACACAATGACATGGCTGGCTACAGATGAGTTATTATTAAATGAGTCTGTGTGATCCCGGAAATACCAATATCTTAGTATTTAGGGAAATTTTCCATAAAACAATAATAAAATAATAGCCCTAAAATCTATCAAAAATGTGTTTAAATGTGCTTGGTTCAGGTTCAAGTCTAATACAAAAGTGAATGAACTTTAAAACTGTATTCAAAAGTGCTGAAGCATCACTTTGGAGATGTGCAGTTTTCTTTTCGTTACATCATTTGCAGGTCAATATTCACTGATTGTGGCAGGTGAAATCAAAAATAAAAAAAATAAAATAAAACAACGCTTAGTTGATGTTTTAAATTCAGTAATATAAGAGCTCGGTAAATGCAAACATTGGCAGTGAACCCAAGAATTTACAATGTGGCCTGAGGTTGTAAAGTTACTTAGCGGGTAGAGGTGGACCCGTGAGGAAAGGGTAGAAATCAATCTTTTTTATTGGTATTTACAAAGAAAAAAAAAAAAAAAGTACGAAGGACTGTAACCTATAATAATGTTAAACCATACCAGAAAAAAAAAATGACAAAAAAAGTAAGTAACATAAAAAAGTAAGTAAAAGTCATTTGGTGAGTTCATTCTTTTTTCTATGGGTTTCGGAATGATGAAAAATTAGGACTGTTGCCATAGCGATAAACAATTTAAAATTAAATATTATATTATTTGAATGAGAAAAAGTCCTCAAAATGTTGTATATAACAGGAAGTTGAAATATAGTAACATTACACAATGGTCACATGTACATATCCAGTTGTAAGCATTAAGCCCTATATTATAATTGTAATGTTTACAGTATCAGGCATTATATCAAAGATTCACTCATGGTTTTGGTCACCAGCAACAGCCAAACAACATACAAAAGGCCGGTTTTAACATCACACCACAAGATAACACTAAGAAGTTACTTTTATACTGTATGCAGAGTTTCACTATCACTTCCTGTATAGATCACATTTAGCACGAGATGTGAAATGATACACATATACAGTGCATATACACGATACCACAACAGCTTCTCTTCTACTTAGCACTCAGAAGTGTTAAGGTTGATAACACAGGTGACATCTCCGCTACTTTAGGTGCAAACTGTTGCTTCGAGCCTCAGACACAGCAGAAACAGGAACATCATGATCACCACATCACCTTTATCAAGGCCCCATCCCGTCTCCAGGGCTCAGCAGGGTTGGTCCTGGTTAGTACATGGAAACTGTTGTTGTGTCCTTAGGCAAGACACTTCACCCACATTGCCCAGTAGTGTGAGTGAGTGATTCGAGGTGGTTTGGGGGGCGGATGGCACAGACTGGCAGCTTTGCTTTCATCAATCAGTATTGATGGCATTAATATTAAAACCTTGAGTATTTTAGTCAGTCTAATTGCATGTATTTTTCTATTTGTTCAAATTACAACAAACATCATATACAACAATAATGAAATCATTGTTTCATTGTTTTGAAAATGATCTGAATGTATCTCCACACTCTTCACCTCCATTCCATTTTGCGTACTTGTCCTGTCTGATAAAAACAGAAAAAAATATAAAACTGTATACTAGTAATTCATGCCTGTTATTTTTGCTTGTCTCCGTGGAGTTAGATAAGTTTAATGCCATACGGTGGAACACTGCAATCGAAGCAGGCGGCATCTTCATAGAGTAAAGCAGATGATGGACCCTCCACCTGAAAAGTTCCATAGTGCACCTTTAACGGCTTGATAACAGTCCCACAAACATGGTATATAAGTACAACGTGTTCCGCTGTATCACTTCAGGATGGCAAATGTCCCGGTTGTAGCTTTCCCAGAATAAATCCGTGCGCTATAAAGCCTGGGAAGTCTGAAACAGGAAGTACCAAACAAGAAGAGGAAGAGGAAGCACGTTCTCCATAAACGAGGCCAAGCGCTGACAGCTGGAATGTCGAGGGCAACGCTCCAATGTGGAAATGTTTTAGATCAAGATCAATTTCCAGTGTAATCAATTATAGGGGGATTTCGGACTTTTCCGTATGAACAAAGATTAACGAATTAACAAGAAAAACAACACGTGACTTTGTTCAGTGGAATAATTTGCTATAAACGTGTTATCCAAACCACACCTAACATCACATCACCAGCTTTGTCCTGTTCACTACATCAAAATCTCACCCTTTGGTCTCTCAGGATCCTCCGCCCAGACTTTCACTACACCTCCGATCTCGTTTCAGTGTTTTGATCTTGTTTCCACATTCACAGCCATTGAAGTATAATAAGATCTGGAAGATGAATCAAAGATGGCGTTGTTTTGGGTTTCAGTGGCCTGTGCCCGTTGGCGCATGATGCCAAAAATGCATTTACTTCCTCAATGGGAGCTAGCACCGCCCACAGTGTGAGACAGAGCTGGGCGATACATAGAAAAAAATTATCACGATTTTTTTCTTCGTTTTGATCTATCTCGATTTTCGATTCAATTTTATTTTGTCTTTTCAAAAACATTGGTATTGATTTCTTAAACAATCCAGACTTGTAACCAGTTTAACCCAAAAGATAAACAAATATATATATGTATTTTTATAATTTGTTTTCCTCCAAACTTTGAACTCCAAACCACATGATTTTACTGACAGACGATTGGCTGTAGACCTATCAATTCAAAAACTCCAAGCATATCACGCTGACGATTAGACCACACCGACCATAGACTACATCATATATAAGTGGACGTAGCTAACCCGCTAGCCACCGCGTTCCAAATAGGAAGTGAGTATGGGCGCGCTTCCGGCTCCATCGACTGTAACTGCTGCAGTGAGCCTTGTCATTTTGGTCTTAAAATGTTCGTATGACCCGCTCTACATGATCCTGCTGTTTTTATTTTGCTATTTCGTCCGTAACTCAAGATATGAACATTAATAAGAGACAAATCAGGCGCCTTCTTTCTCTGAGATCACTCCTGCTAGCGTTAGCAACAGATTTGATTGACAGCGTTGCTAAGTGCTCGCTCCGTGAGGAACCTGCTAGCGTTACCAACAGATTTGATTGACAGCGTTGCTAAGTGCTCGCTCCGTGAGGAACCTAACTATCTAACCCTAACCCAGGAAGGGGCGTTACCTTCAACAGCCTGGCTCCGAATTGGCTCTTTGGTTGCTGTGATAATCGCGGTCAGAACTCGGCTCCAGATTCACCCGTATAACCGCTCTAGCCTCGATGAGCTTCATTTGCTAACTTTTCGACGTCTTGAGGATTTCAAAATGTTTAAAAGTTTTTGTTTGAAAAGATAATAGTGAAAATAGCAAATAATCTCTTTCAAATCCGACCACTGTGAAAGCTGTAGGTTCCCGGTCGGCCGAACGTGAGCAGTTTGATTTCACACAAAAAAATACATGTAGCTCTACGGGAGAGTTCTTTCTGGCCTCAGATGCTGCAGTACCAATAGCGGACACTAGTCAAACGCGCTTCAGGACAGAGAGGGGGTGTGGCTTATCCTGTTCATATAATAGACACATGATGGAAGTCCTTAACTACTATCCATAATATCTGACCTGCTGATACTGATACTCGCTGGAGGTACTGCACAATATCACCAAAATCTGCCATCAAACAGACTGGAAGAAGGCAAAAAAAACCCCAAAAAACTGCACTTTGATCTCACATAGGACCTTAAGCCTTTTAAGATTTAAGATCCACATGATTGGGCTTTATCTCCCCACAGCCTTAGACATAAACATTTAAACGAACATATTTAACCCAACCCCCACATTCACCAACCCCATAACAGCACACGCAGCTTCCGTAGCTAACCCTTTATTATTTGTATCTATTTTCTCTCGTGGCTAATCCCGTATTCTCCTTATAGATGTGTTAGCAGGTTAGCGGGCTAATCTTGTTAATGCGTTACACCACACGGCACCTTTGACACCTTCGCTTGACACCACTGTACGTGCGAAAATCCTGGAAAGGACAGATTTTTTTTACACAAGCTGTGAACAAATAAAAGATGGATATGGAAATTGTAGAAAGTAACGGCAGAACGGGAAAACGTGGATACACACAGACTTGAGGCGGGACGATGTAAACAACAGTCTTTCCCGAACGATCTCAAGAAACTTCTGGTTATGGGGCAAATGCTTATTCCATAAAGCCGTAGTTTTGATTATGGAGAATTACTGAACTATTATTTGATTTCTCACAATAACAAGGATATCATTTCTTCTTGAAGTATCTCAATTTCTTACCTCAAAATGGCACTAAATTACACATTATAAAAATATATTACTATCTATACAGTGATGTAAAACTGACCCTGCATTGTGCCGTATAGTCAAAAATTATAGCTTGGATTTTTCAATGAGACGTCTACAGCCAATCCTTGGTTTGTAAAAGTATGTACAATAAATCTGATTATTTTATGTCTTAAATGCAAATTAATTCAAAAAATATTATTGAAGTTAATATTGTAATACCTTTTTTGTTTATTTGGAACGTAACAAAGTAAAAGTAGTAAAGTACAGTACTTAATTAAACATTTTAGGTATCTGTACTTTACTTGAGTAGATTTTACAGTGGGTACTTTTTACTTTTACTTCATTACATTTAAGAGAAGGTATCTGTACTTTCTATTCCACTTGACTGAAAAGTTTAAGTATTTTTTTTTATTGTCTGACACCTGCTGGAAAGCCTGAAGGGTTTGTTTTTATCAAGTTCATAATATGAGCAGAAATATACAAAGAAAAAAAAAACAAAACGCTGGGAAAAATTGAATTTCTGTTGAACAAAATCCAGCACAAATCTTTATGAAAATCACTACTTCTGAAGCTTTATTAGATCTCACAATCTGCGCAAAATACTTTACATTTTTAAACTGGGCACTTTAATACTTTTACTTAAGTAGATTTTTCCAAGTGATATTTTACTTGAGTATTTCTTTACTCTGGTGTCTGTACTTTTACTTAAGTAACAAAATTGAATACTTCTTCCACCACTGTTTGTGATCGATCAATATGAGGAGCTCTACTTCACAATATGAATTCATTTGTGTCTAATGTGTTTGAATATTTATTCTCGATCTATTTAACTGTGTGGTGAAACGAGCTACTGCATCACTTGAAATTTCTATTCAATTTTCTCTTTCCATCTATCCGCTCAATACTTTACTGCATTAATCACAGCGAGCTCTGTGCCTGCTCCTACATCCTCTCACCCACTCAGCTCTACAACACTTAAGCCCGTCTTCTGTCACCATATTAGTCACGGAGCAGATTTCGAGCGCTAATTTGTCCACAAGACCGAATGAAAGACACATGGTCCCACTGTGGTGCGCCTGTGCCTGTGGGAGCAGGTGTCCGACGCCCGCGGCGCCCCAGGGCGACCTTCTGTCCGCTTCAGAAACGCTACGAGACGAGTCCCGACGTATTAAGGTTCAACTATGCGCTTTAACAACGTCGCGTGAGCTCATTGTTTACAAGCTCCGCGGTTAAAATAGAAACAGAATCGAGACTTGGGTGGAGGAGTTACTAGGTGGCCCAGTTGCGAGGCTCAACAACAGCATTTCGACCTGGAAATACTCAGACAAAAGGAGAAAGAAAAGTATTAGTAAGCGTTATTAAGTTATTTTTGACCACAACAGAAGACATGAAGGGCGTGGCCAGGTAGATGACGTTTTGGAGACGTCTTCCCCCCGGGGCCCGGACTCCGGAGGTGGTGGAGGTGAGGCTGAGGTGAGCGAAGGGACGACGAGATGACGGAAAGCCGAGGAGGCGCTGGGGAGGAGGTGGGGCGCGGCACGAGCTGAAGTGGTCTGCGATGGGGGTTGGACAAAGAGGAGGTGGAGGAGTAACAGGAGGAGGTGATGAAGGCTGAGGAGCATTTAAACTCTGGAGAAATGGTGAGGTAGACGGGAACGCAGTTAGGTCTTTGTGTTGAAAATTACAATCTACTGTCTAAATTAAGATTATTTTTTTGTTTTTTTAAAATTATCATTAGGGTTTTCAAATCTGCACCGAGCATCAAGCATTTTCCTTACAGCGAAATCAGTAAAATTTTTGCGTGACGACGACAGAACTCGCTCTCGCTGTAACTAAGGGTCTCTTAGTTGCCAGAGAGGAGAGGAAGAAGAACAGAAAGGGCAGAAGCAAGAGGTCAAGGCTATTTAAGTTGTACTGGCGAGAGTGTGGACTGAAACGACCCCCGCTCAAAGTGAAATTACATCACTGTAAAAGACAATGAGCTCCATACATACGAGGAGATGGAGACAGCAGAAGAGACAAAGGTTGGTTCTTGCGTGCGCAACATGGACTGTATAAAGAGGTGGACTAAAGGAGGGTGACGTCATCCGTAGCGAACACTAGGACCATGTAGAGCGGGTTAATACGAACAATTTAAGACCAAAATGCCGAGCCTGACAGCAGCAGTTACGGAGAGAGGGGCGACAGTTTTTCAATAGAAAGTGAATTGGAGCCAGAGTCGATGGAGCCGGAAGCGAACCCATGTTCACATCCTATTTGGAACACGGCGGCCAGCGGGTTAGCTATGTCCATACAGTCTATGGTGCCCAAGTAGATTAAAACTACACTAATAAGGAAGCAACGCCAACTAGTTTTAAGTTAAAAATAAAAAAGTATTTTAAAAAAGTTGACATTTTAGAGCCATTATATTTTTCCGAGTCGATGGGCCGGAAGCGAACCCATGTTCACATCCTATTTGGAACACGGCGGCCAGCGGGTTAGCTATGTCCATACAGTCTATGGTGCCCAAGTAGATTAAAACTACACTAATAAGGAAGCAACGCCAACTAGTTTTAAGTTAAAAATAAAAAAGTATTTTAAAAAAGTTGACATTTTAGAGCCATTATATTTTTCCAATAGAACGCAACTCTGAAAATGATACGTGTTTCTATGTGGACCAGTGTTTTTATTTAACAGTTTTCTGTGAGAGTGGGATGGATGACTACACCATTTCATTACAGCACAAAATAAAAAAGAAATAAAATAAAAAAGGAGCTACCAGTTCCATAAATGTCCCTTTTTTACAGCAGTCCACAGTGGGACACTAAAATCCGCCCTCGAGGCTCCATCATATATTTATTACACTCCAACCAACGACACACACACATCCCACAGTGTCCTCTGCCCTGGTACTATCACTGCGTGTTCACTCAGCCTGTGCACTCTTTTGTTGGAGCCTCCATTACGACCCCCCTTCCCCACCTTACTGCCCCCTTTACCCGATTTCTGTGCCCGTCTCTGGGTCAGCGGGGACGGAGCAGGCCCCGGGGACGAGCGGAGACGACTGGATGGTTTGTCATGAGGCTGTTTGAGGTCGCTGTACTGCAGTGAGATAGAGGTACACGTAATGGACTGGATATTTAAATAGCTGTTACTGTGATCTATTATAGACGACGGAATACACTCCAGGTTCTGATACAGATTCTGCCGATACCAGAGACTGAAATAGCATTTATTTCCTTAATATAGAAATAAAATAAGACAAAACTGATCCAAGTGTGTTATGTAGCTGTTACTTATCTCTAAATAACTACAGAACAGCTTTGTATAAATAAAAGTTCAAACATTATGAGACTTTCTGGGACTACGACCTTTCTTTCTTTCTTTCTTTCTTTGCTCTTTATTTGTCAGGGACCGTGTACAAATTCATTCATCTTAGAAAAGAAAAGATTTGTACCAGATTTAGCTGCTGCTACTTTCCCTCTGCAGAACACACATTAAAAATACACATTTCATCACAATTACATTATAAGACTAATAGTTCATCGTTAACATTAGCAGTAAAGTACAATAAAATGTCCCCATGTTTCCTACAGTCCATAACAATATACAAAATCATTATGTGCAGGTTTTTACAGTGAGACAGAACAGTGCAAATGAACTAGACTGATGTGGACACCTGTAAATAGTCTTATTACATCAATTTATATGTCCGGGTGAACCGATATTTGGAGGTCGATATCCGAAACTACACTGTAATAGACTCCAGATTTTAAAAAAAATTGCTCAAGGATTGCGCTTCAAAGCCTGCACTGTGCTGGCAACGCGTTTTCTTTAAAGAGGGGGTATTATGCAAAATGGACTTTTTGGAGCTTTCTACCTGGAGCTTATAATGTTGTTAACTCATCAAAAACATGCCTGGTGGTGGTTTTATATGTTATTCATGAATGTTTGAGTAATCTTGCAATTTCTCCAGGGCCCGACCCCTTATGGTTAGCAGTGCAATTCTGTCCAAAGCTCAGCCCACAAGCCAACATCCTCCATTTTCCATAAACATACAAAAGCGTTATACAAAACACGCACTACAACTTCACAAATCTCACGCGATGTGCGGTAGTTTCATTAGCGGGATGCACGGCGATTGTGATGCGAAGGGGGAGTGAGAGCAAAGGGAGAAGGGACCGACGAAACTGATGAAACATGTTGGAAAAGAGCATTTTCAAAACAATAAAAGGCAACATGGAGATCTAAATATGTTACGCGTTAGCAGTTAATACCCTCTTTAAATGAGCTCGTCGACCATGTCTATCTGTGCAGTGACCTAAGACAACCCGCAAATAAGAAGCAGATTTACACTCAATTTACCACTTTAATGTGTTATTTGTTTACTTTACAGAGCCGGGATGAATAGAAAGTCAAATCAGTCCGATTATAAGAGGCCCAAAGTGTGATGGTCCACTGGCAGTGGGTGGGAACAGGTTTGGGCGACTTGATTCAGTGCAATAGGAACAATGAAATGTACAGTTTTGTGGTTACATTCAGACAAGGAAAATATAACTTCTATGGTTGGTCCGATACGGGTATTAAGTATTCGGCTTGCTGCTGTGGTCGATAACTGATATTTGTCGATACCAGTGTTTAGCTTTTTAAAATCCATAGCAAGACCCACAACATATCCACATATCCTAAGTCCCAAATTAACTTTTCACTTTTGTAAAAATAATAACAAAATGGGAATATAGAAAAAATCTGTATTGTTATTTGAACCGACACACCTCTTGTACAAGGCATCCTCAGTTTGAATGTAGTTTTACCATAGAAACAGCTGCCCAAGTTTAACAGTATATTTAGATGAATGATAGGGGTTGTTTAAAACGGTGACAGCTTCCATTTGTTCCAATTTGCACAAAAACTAAACATGTAAACAGCGGATGTGCCATGTGCCATCACTTAAAACAAGGGGATGTATTTAGACACCGAGGATTTTCTCCCACACACAACACGACACCTGACATTATGGTAATGTAGTTTCTGTTATTTTATTTGACAAATGATCTAGTGCAACGTAACACAGCGTTAACTTGAACCTAAATCATATTGCTTGTGATGGACAAGGACATCACCTAAATTTGAACCTATTGGAGGATCATCAGGGCTCTAACCCTGACCAACGGAGATTGTGTCGTAAATTGTTGAGGTCTACATCAAGTCAAGAACAGCCTCAAGCAGGATTGAACTGAACCTTGGGATCATTGGCTTCAGAGGAATTTGAGAGGTGAATAGTCTGATGAAGCTGAAACGTTGCTCCTCTGTAAATAAACCTCACTTTTTGCAAGTAAGACAGAGCGTGGGAGTTTTTTCGACTTACAATATATACAAAAGTACCTTTAAGTTCACCAAATGGCAGTAAGGATGGTGTCTAACATGGGAATATAAGCCCCACCCCCATCCACTCAAGCAGCCCCCATGTTTCTTGTTGGGATTAGTCCTGTCTTGACCCCTGACCCAGGAGCAGTCCAATATGTGAACGTCACGACAAGTCTCCAGGCTGCTCATAAATCAGCAACAACTTACAATCCTAAGCAAGACTTTCATGTTATTCCCAATACAATAGACGAAGGACAAGAAAAAGTCTCATGGCAACATTTTTATTCTGAATTGAATTGTTCATTTGCTAAAAACATTTACATTTGACACTTGGTTCAGCTTAAATTTAAGTAAAGATAGAGACAAGACAGGCAGAAGTGTAGACACTCGAACATTGCATTCACTTCAGAAGGCATCATGTGTATAAGGAAAAGAAGGTGTAATGTCTTGCTAAATGACACAATGGCAGAATAAATTACAGGTAAATAGTAAATGGAACATCTCCGCTACTGTCTTTAACCAAAACCATGAATCTTCAAGATATAACTTCTGGAATTCCATAAATACAACAACAAAAGGCAACATTGTCAGTCAAACCTGTTGCTAACGCTAGCGGGAGCGACCTCAGGGAAAGAAGGCGCCTGATTTGTCTGTTATTAATGTTCATATCTTGAGTTACGGACACGATAGCGAAATAAAAATACCAGGATCACGTAGAGCGGGTTAATACGAACATTTTAAGTCCAAAATGATGAGCCTGACAGCAGAAGTTTCAGAGAGAGGGACGACAGTTTTATAATGTGAAGTGAACTGAAGCCAGCGCCAGTGAAGCCGGAAGTGCGCCCATGATCACTTCCTATTTGGAACGTGGCAGCTAGCATGTTAGCTATGTCCATTTATATACACAGTCTATGCTCCCATCAAAAAAAAACAAAACAAACTTTTTATCACCAATTTGCAAAGATAGAAGTTCACATGTCAGTCCTCCAACCTCATCCCTCAAACGTGTTAAGAAGCGCTAAGGTCCAGAGTCTCGCTGCCGCGTTAACCAGGATTACATATTCTTAGCAGGGGGTTATTTTGGGCATGAGGCGGGACGACCGGACGTGGAGCTAAACGCAGACACGCTCAGACCCACTCGCCCCGTCATGCCAGTGGCTTGTGGTTTGTTTAAGTTGGCTTCTGGGGTGCCGTCCTTCCCCTCAGCCAACCCCGTGCATAAAGAAAGACCTATGCTGTGCTTTACGCTCACACTGGCTGAGAAAAGCGGCAACCGGCGAATATGCCAGTTAAGGAAAGGTGCTTTGTGAGTAGAGTGGGGCCAAATAGTAATGGGTTGTAACTGGAAAGCCGCCAGGTTTGGATCTTTCACCCAGCTGGGAAGTCTACAGCCGGAGCACACTTCGCTCTGCCAACAAACACTTCAGGGGAGAATCTTGAATGTAGAGTGGAAAAGTGATGTTAGGGCTAAATATATGGTACTTATAGGAGCGGACTGTATCTGATCTAACGACTGAATCCACTTGTGTTTATTATCATTTTATTTTGACACTATTATGTATAATTGTATATATATATAGTATACGCTAAGTTCATGGACTGATTATTCTTTCTCTTTGTATGTGGAACTTTACTGTGTCTTAAGTAACTACTGATAGGGGTGGAATATTAATTCAGTCAAACTTAAAACTGTTATTTCAATGGTTGCAAAAGGTAAACCAGAAAGGCTCAAAAAATCTGGCAAAATGTTCTCTTTGGTATTATGAATAAAACCTATCAACCCTGTAGTTTAGACCTTTATGAACCTGTTTTCAAATGCATTCTTGTATTAGTTTATCAGCAACATGGCTTCAGTTTTATCTCAAATGTTGAGCAACACTGCGTAACTTTTTGGAGAAACAGCAACATCAAAACATGCTTTTATTTTAGTCTATTTTTGGTTCAAATGTTACACTGTGGGGCTTTACGTAATGTACACTTTTTTAAAAATGAATGAAATAGGCCTGGGTGATATAGGAAAAGAAAAGAATCACAGTTGTTTTCCCCGTATTGATTGATCTTGATTTTTAATTCAATTTTCTTCGATCTTTTTGAAAACATAGGCAAGTGGACTTCAGGCATAAAGATCAGGCAGATTCACTACAGTTTGTTTTTTGTTTGTTTGTTTGTTTTTTTTAATTTCATGCTGATAGGACCAATGATTCTGGAGAAATTCACGTTTAAAGTTTGGAATGATGATATCTACAGTCTTTTAAGCTTAAAAACACAACATTACCGGCGGAAACACGTGGGATGTCCGTGCGCTAAATGCAGTCTTATGTTTCACTCATAAATGGTGAGAAAATAGCCGTTTACTTTCTGTAAATTAGATTATAACGATAATAAGCACAAGAGAAGCGAAAGAGAGGCGAAAAGGTGAGGAGAGAGTGTGAGGGAGGGGGAGCGGAGCAGACGGCACCGCACACACAGAGGCAGAGGGAAGGAGACGCTAGACTTTTAATCAAATTGCGCAGATTAAAGTCAAAAGTTATGAAACGCGAGGAGACGTGAGGATACATAAACAAACGTGCCGCAGCCTGGACTCAGAGCTTTTTCCTAAACGAGAGAGCGGTGACTCCTCTTCAACGCCACGCGCTCCCACCGCCACAGGACTGGCTGTAGACCCGTCGATTAAAATGCGCCGGCCTTATCGTCGAGATCGACCAAAGTTTAGATCGCTATCTATCTATTTCTGGCACAGCCCTATTATGAAAATTGCAATTAGAAATCTTTCAGCACAATTGTCCGTCTCATTTTGATTATATAATACGGAGAATGGCACTGACAAAAGGTATAAACTATATTAAACCTCCACAGACAGACAAGTCCCATGACGTAATTAAAATCAACACTAAAATGACTTTGGTAAGATCAAAACGCCTACACAGTAATTAGCGCATTAATGTGAAATATGCCCGAGTGTTTGGGTGTGGAGTCTGTACTTGAAGATCCTTACAACGTTGTTTGACAGATTAAAGAAATATGATGTAACTCTACCGCCACTTACTGTGAGGAGCTCCATCGTGGTCTCATTGATCTACTGAAATTGAGAGACCGTCAAGGCTGCCAGACACTTAGCTTCCCAAGGAACCAGAGACGCAGGCGTGTTTTAACCTGTATTGTTTTTATTAATATAAAATGATGAATGATGTATATGTGGAACTGCCATAAATTTGGCTTAAAATAATGCAAATAACCCTCTTTGATGTTGGTTTGCCTTGTTGTTGCAATGGAAAACCTCGACCGTACGGTTTTCAGTCCTGATATCAATACTCAGCTTTTGAGCGTCTGTCAATACTCAATACCAGCCAATACCAATGCAGCTGCCTTCTCCAAAACATTACGAAGATGCGAGTCTGGTCACTGTTGAATCTCTGAGTTCAGGTGGATTAGCCAATCAGGGACACACGGGGCCCGTCCGGATCAAAACAAATACGGCTGCTTACGAGGAAAAAAGAAAAGCACAAAATATCACAGGGGACTGCAAAAGATTAGATTTCTGTGAGCGACATAATAACAGTCGAAGCTCTAAACTGTTAATCTGCGATGAGCGAAATTGTATTTTGTTGTAAATGGCAGGTAACCAACGAGCCGCTTCGTTTCACTGAAAAAAACAAATCTGCTTGTGCCTGGCTCGAGGCACAAGGGAGGACATGAGGACCAGACTGATATCAATCTGTATAAAAAATCCAGAGAGACATCATTCTGCGTTTGCCATTCCACCAGTGCAAGAGGATTTTTTTATTTCATGAGTTATAAGATTTTATCTACTTAAAATGACTGTATTTTATCAGTTTGCATGTCCCTTTCTTTTAGTGTAAAACTGCCTAATCTGCACTGCAACAGAACAGGACACGCCTCAGCTCAGGTCTCACTCTGTTCAATTATTCACTTCATCCTTTTAACTAATTCATTCATCTTTCATTGTGCGTTTTTAGGAGTTATTCTTACATAATAAAGCTAAAATAAGAGGCATACAATGTAAACGTACAGAAATGCAAATCCAGTGAAATGTATGGGAGCACCGCCTTGGTTCCAGTTTAGTCTTGTTGTAGTTTTGACTTGGTTTTGTTCCAGTCCTGGCTTAGTCCTGGTCTAGTCCAGGTTTAGTTGTAGTTCCATTCACACTTTAGTCCCTCTTACATCTGTATAAAATGTAGTAGATAAGTAAAGCTATAGTGTTGAAATGTAAGTAACTAAACATGCCAAAATGGTTGCACAACAGAGCTCAGGATGAACTTCAAAAACTTTACGTTCATGGTCAGATGTCATGATGCCAGATGCCACGTTCATAGACAACAAAAGCATTATAAAAATGTAAATAAAGTTGTGGAACAATCAATAAGATGCTGGGTCATTACTGCGGCTGTAGTTGATTCAAGAAATTCTAGCTCAAAAATGATTAAGTATCTCCATGTGACCCAGATCTCATTCACAACAATACAACTGCATAGAAATTTCCTCGTGGATCAGTTAAATTTGTCTGAGTCTAGATTAAACTCAGAATTCACTCCCAAAATTTAAGATAAATCACATTTTCTCCTTTCTGCTGTTGTCCATGTAAATCCTTATAATCTATACGATAAGATAATTATACAGTTGAAACCAGAAGTTTACATACACTATATAAAAAGACACATATGCTTTTTTTTCTCACTGTCTGACATGAAATCAGACTAAACTTTTCCTGTTTTAGGTCAATTAGGATTAACAAAATTATTTCTATTTGCTAAATGCCAGAACAATTTTTTTTTTTTGTACTGTTTTACATCAGAAGGATTTTTTTAGACAATTTTTCATCACTTTCTTCAAAGTCAGAAGTTTACATACATTTCATTAGTATTTGGTACCATTGCCTTTAGACTGTAGGACTTGGGTCAAATGTTTTGGATTTCCTTCCACAAGCTTCTCACAATAGTTGGCAGGAATTTTGGCCCATTCCTCCAGACAGAACTGGTGTAACTGAGCCGA